>CAEFZY010008322.1:0-21547 GCA_903066815.1 Brachyrhaphis roseni | reverse complement strand
TCTATCTATCTATCTATCTATCTATCTATCTATCTATCTATCTATCTATCTATCTATCTATCTATCTATCTATCTATATTCTGTTTATGCAGAAGAGAAAGACATAGTTCAATTAGTGTAAATATGCATTATATCAATCTGTGCACCCTCACTGGGAATTGTTCATCTGAAGGACAGCCTGTGAGAGGAATATATCTCTGACAGCCTTTTGTTACGCTGTCCTGTGTCCAGGATGTGTGGGCTCTTCTTAAGTGACTTGACTAACAAATTCTCTCACTCAAAAATAATTTTTATTATGCTGTTTTATGCTTTCTATCAACTTTAGTAGCCTCTGAAATGTGCTATGTAAGTGGACCTCAGATCAACATTTATTCAGTCTTTTTGACTGAAAATTTGGTTTGTTGAGATGGACTCAAATAAATGAGTTCATGTTTTTGGTTTGGTTGGTGTCTTGTTCTTTTTCAGGTTGCCATAGCTGATCATGATGGTGTAGTTACATGCTTTGGGATGAAGAAGGGAGAAGCAGTGGTGAGCTTATCTTTTATATAATCCAGTTGTTGTTGAATTCTGAAGAGACATTTTTTTTTACCGTAAGGACATATGACTGTCTGTTTCAGCCTGTGTTTAAAACACTCCCTGGAGCAAAGGTAGCCAGAATGGACCTTGGAGGTGCAGTGGGAACTCCCCAGGAGAAGATCTTTGTCTGTTCTGGTTCTCAGGTGCGAGGATTCACTAAGAAAGGAAAACAGTTCCTCACCTTTGAGGCCAACCTCACGGAGAGCATTAATGCCTTGTAGGAACCTCCTCCTTTTATTGCTTCTTATTTTGTTTGCCAAACTTTTATAGTATGTCACTTTAACCTATGTGAATGATAATGACAATGTATTTTCCTAGGCATGTCTCAGGAGCTGACCTTTTTGTGTGTGCAAGTTACATCTACAATCACTACTGTGACTGCAAGGACCAAGACTACTTTCTTTCTGGAGACAAAATTAATGACATCACATGTTTATCCTCAGAAAAGGTTCCTCACTTCATTCCTGTGTTAGCTTGCCAAGATCGAGTTCTCAGAGTCTTACAGGTAACTCGAACTCACAGTTAAATACAAAATTGTTTAACTGGATGCTTTCATGTTGTCATACTTGTGGCTAATCTAGATTTTAAATTATTTTCATTCAAATAAATGATCAGTTTTAAACTCTTTTGCTCTATACATTGGCTGTTTTGTTACTCTAATGAGGTTTCTCTTCAGTGATTTACTTTAACTCTAACTTCAGGGATCTGATCTATCTTATGATATTGAAGTTCCCGGCCCTCCATCTGTTCTGGAACTTTTTAATAAAGATGGAGGCAAGTCAGCTCCTTGTCTTTAGTTTATTTAAATTATAAATCCTCCCACAGTTTCATTTGAACACTACGTGTTTTCCTTCAGGAGAGGAAGTCCTTTATGGAACCACTGATGGAAAAATTGGACTGGTTCAGATTGGTGACTGTGATGCTGCAACCAAATGGGAGATTGGAAATGAAAAAAGGAAAGGAGGTATAGTTCAAAATAGAGCTGATCAAAAGTTAAACATACACAAATTATTGGCATGATAGCCATTTTAATTTAGGATTTTTAATTATTTATTTTAACTGTTCATTTTCCATGCAGCTTCAGTAAGTTTTGAAAACAAGAATTAGATAAAGTAGTTTGGATTTATTGTGAATTTTCTCTAATCCACAAATGTTTAAAGTTACACATACAAGCACAAGTATATACACACATTTCCTGTAATTTTTGGTTAAGTCTTCCTTAGCATGTTTTTTTCCAGTCAACATTAAGTTTCTGGCATAATTTTGGCCAGATTTCACCATCCTTGGGAAAAATAGCAAGCTTTGTATCAGCTTTTAAACATAGCCAGTACATTTTTAATATGGTTGAATCTTAATGCTTTCCTGCTTTATTTATTCTAAAATCAGTTTTGATGTGTTTGGTTTTAGGATGTTTAGGAACAAATAGGAAGCATGCATGCTCAAGACTTCCATGAACTATAAGCGGTTGGCATAACAGTGCAGCAAAGCTTGCAAACATAACACTGTACCAGCTTCCAGGCATGGTGGTGGTAACATCATGCTGAGGGTGTTTTTTTCAGCCCAGTATTGGTAAATTGCGCAATAATACATGCAAAAATACTTTAAATCTGAGTCTGTGCCAGACAAACAACCAGTTTAAATACTCAAATCTAAATGTTGCCATTCTAACAAGGAGGGTGGTCAAATATGCATGTGAATGCATACTTGCTAAGGGACATTTAATCAAATATTAATGGGGATGTGGGAGTTCAGTTCAAAGGCTGTCTGTATTTGAACTTTGTGTGGATTATGGGAAATTTGCAATGAATTGAAACTAGTCAGTTTGTAAGTTTAATTTTACAATTTAATATATAAGGCAATTATTAGTGTGTTTAAACTTCTACACTGAACTGTAATATTGTGCACAATGTTTTATCAAGCATTTCGTTTTAATAAATTCATAGCATGACCGATTGTGGACTATTCTTGTTGTACTTTTGGACACGTCTCAAAGCACCAAAACTCTTTTCTTTCTTCCATCAGGAATTCTTTGCATTGACACTTATGACATCATTGGCGATGGTGTGAATGACATCCTGGTGGGCAGGGACGATGGGACAGTTGAAGTCTATGGTTTTGACAGCTCCAGAGAGCCTACGTTACGCTTTGAACATGTGAGATTTTGTCTGGCATGACGAAAATGTCTTTTCCCGTCCCAGTTAGATTTTCTTCATTAATAGTGGCAAACAGTTGTCACAATAAAAAGCTGCTTGACCGCATTATAGGTCAGGTGGCCTGCATGTTGCCAGTGTGTTTTAAGTTTAGTTTTCAATCCTAAAGCTGTTTATGACCTTTGGATTAATGCATACATTCACTCCCAGTATAGTGTCCCGTCATGTATGCTTGCAGGGAAACACTATAAAAACTTGCCGGTCCATCCTATATTTATGAGCAGATTGCCTCCACGGGCATACCTTAACTTTGCTTTAAAATGTTGGCTGGTTTCTTAATTAAAGATAAAATTTCTTCTCCTTTCAGGTGTTGACAGAGAGTGTGACCTCCATCCAAGGGGGCTGTGTGGGAAAAGAATCATATGATGAGGTCTTAACTGCCACCTATACAGGTTAAGAGATGTGATTTACCTTTAGAAATGAAAGAAATTATAAAAATGGTCACAAACTTAGATTTTTCTAAAAGTTGTATCCTTGAATGTGGATTACATCTTCAGGATGGGTGACTGGGCTGACCTCTGAACCCCAGAGGGCCGAGGCTGTACAAGGAGACGAGGTCAGGATGAGCAAGGAGACCCAGTCTAAAATAGAAGCACTCAGGTATGAGCACAATTATCCATTTGTCTGAGCTTCTCATTTTACCTTCTGCGTTCCAATTAAATTTGGATTTCAGCACAAATTTGTTTCTGATTCATATCGTTGCCTTTTAGTGCAGAGCTCGAGCAGTTGCAGGTTAAAGTTCTTCAGGGGCGTGAGCAATACCAACAGTCCAGTCAGTCCAGCACGGCCGTCTCTGCTGTACCTGTTTTCAGCATCAATGACAAGTTCACGCTCTGCCAGGATGACGCCAGCTACAGTCTCACTCTGGAAGTGCCGACGGCCATCGATAACCTACTCTTGCAGGTATCTGCAGGAGTTATTTGCTGCTGATACAAATAACATCCTTTATTTTTAATTGTATTATCTAAGAAGCAGAATGTAACTTCAATTTGAATCTTTTTTTTTTCTCAGAGTGATGTCCCCATAGACCTGCTGGATGTAGATAAGAACTCAGCCGTTGTCAGTTTCAGTGAATGCGACTCACAAGTGAGCTTTTTAAATCAGTCTGTATACATTAAGCATTAATAAAGCACAAACCTGCTGTGCTCTTACAGCCCTGACTGAATATGTGTTTCCAGCAACCTAATGGAAACTTCCTCCTGGCCACATACAGATGTCAAGCTAATACAACCAGACTTGAGCTTAAGGTAACTATTAAATTAACTCTGAGCGAAGGCATGTAGGGTTTTCTTCATTACAACTCACTGCTAATGGGACTCTTAGGTTTGTACAGTGGTTTGCAAAGGTATTATTAACCCTTAAACCTTCCTATGTTTTTTTCTTTTTTTAACATTGCAACACCACACTATTGTAGGCTAACGCAAAGCGGTGCATGATTGTGACATGGAAAGAAGCTTATGCAGTTTTTTTTTAACAAATAAAAACCAGAAATGGACAAAGAGTGGTGTGCATCTATTTTAAACACTTCTGGGTCAATATTTAGTAGAATATCTAGTCACTGCCATTACAGCTGTAGATATTTAACAGCCTTTCACATCTACACACTGATGTTGTTCCCCATTCTTCTTTGTGAAAACAATTCAGGCTCAGTTAAATTGGCTAGAGAGCGTCTGTGAACATCTACTTAAAAGTCTTTCCACAGATTCTCAGTTTGATTTCCATGATGCTGTTTGTTCACTAATGAGCGCTAACAAACCTTAGGGGTTTTCACAGAACAGCATGAATTTTGATAAGATTAAAGTAAGGCTGAATACATTTTTTTATTAGTTAAAATGTAAGATAGTAGGTATAATTTTTCACATTTATGGAGAATTTTTGCTTGGGTCATGTAAAAATATGAAAAAGCTTAAAGGTGTAGGAATACTTTTGCAATACATTGTGAAACTATAGTTGGTATTTTACTTTCTATTTTATCACTGCTTGGTTAATTCTTCAAAAGCGAAGTCTCTGTGCAGGTTTATATGAAATCTGGGGAAAAAAATGACTATCCTGTCTACTTGATGAGCTTAAATGTTGTTCTGTATAAGATCCGACAAATAATTAATCAGTTTTATCCACAAACAGGTGAGATCCATTGAGGGACAGTATGGGATCCTGCAGGCTTATGTTACACCCAGGCTGCAGCCCAAGACCTGCCAGGTTCGACAGTATCAGATCAAACCGCTTTCTCTGCACCAGCGGACACACAGCATAGACCCAGACAGGTAAGGGCTTTATGTAAGCATCAAATAACAATTTGATTGCTTGAATATAAAAAAGCTGGTATGCAAGAATGAGTAGACATTTAGTTAGAAGTCAGCTTCCAGTTATATCAGTTACATTGTAGATGATCCCTGTCCATTTCTGTTTCAGGCCAATGAACCAACTCAGTCTGGTGGGGCAGTTCAGTTTTGCTGAAATTCATTCCTGGGTGGTTTTCTGTTTGCCAGAGGTGCCTGAAAAAACACCTGCAGGGGAGAGTGTGACCTTCTACTTCCACAACACGTTCCTCGGCACACAGATTGAAGCTACATACTGGTAAACTCAGGAACATACTAAAAACAACTCGAGTTTTGTTCAGGAGTGTCATATCAAAATCACAAATGTCCTCAAGAGACCAGTTGTCACAGAATATATTTATAAAACCCATTAACAAATGTTAAAATTTTAAGAAAAAACTCTCTCTCTGCATTCTAAGAGTACTTCTTGAAATTAAATAATAATGAACATCTTTTCACTTTGGTGTAATTTGGCACTTTGCAGAGAAAGCTGCTTTGATTTGACTAATAAAATAATATCTAACCACACAACTGTTGTCTTAAAAGTTCTATTTATGTGGACTCTGAGGTTTAGCAGACAACATAAAACCTTGTTTAGTTGTGCATTTTAAAAATGCACAACTAAATTAGAAATTTTCACCTGGGTTTTACAGTATCTTTTAGGTATGTTTTTTTTTTTTCAATTGTCTGATTTATCTTTTCAGCAAAGGGGAGGGTCACTTTAAGTCAGACAATATTTCTACCATCTCTATCCTCAGAGATGTTCTCTCTAAAGAGGCGACCAAAAAGAAAATACATCTAAATATTTCATACGGTAGGTCTACTACGTATTTTTGAATTTCACACTAATGTGCTTTTGCATCGATCTATACAGGAGAAAAGAAACCCATTTGTTGTGTATCTTCCAGATATAAATGACGACTCAGTCAGTCACACTCTCCGGATGATCCATCCAAAACTGGAGTACCAGCTACTGTTGGCAAAGAAAGTTCAGCTTATCGATGCTCTCAAAGTAAGTTTTGGTTAAATGGGAACACATTGTGTCAGGGCTCATGTGTGACCTGGCTCTCCTTCCTTTCTTCTGTAATCATAAGGAGCTCCAGGTACATGAGGGGAATGCTGATTTCCTAATCCCAGAGTACCGCAGCATCTTGGACGAGTCTGACAATCTTCTGGAGGAGTACAAGAAGCAGCCAGCACACCTTGATAGGCTCTATGGTAAAGTCTAGGAGTCACTATGAAACTGATTTTTAAGGAAATTTTAATGTTGCAAGTCATTTGGATTGCAGTAACTTGATCTGTGCTTATTTTTCTTGCAGGGATGATCACTGATCTTCTTATTGACAAATTCAAGTTCAAGGGCAAGAATGTGAGAACAAAAGTGTCATCAATGCTGCAGATACTTGACCATTATGACTTAAATTCACTATTAGACTTTTTCAGTGAACCATGAAGTCAAACCAGAAATTTATATTTTTCTGTTTTATCTCTGGGCTGCTTTGTCCTGTAATCACATCCCAGAATGGTAATTATCCAACACTGATGTTTATGTTGTCTCAAATTATGGTCTTTTATTGTATTTAGAAACTATTTATGAATATAATATTAATATTGCAGAATAATAAAATATTTATTCAATCTTTTGATATTGCTTAAAATAATACTGCATGTTTAATTGAATAATGGCTGTTTTTTAATTGAGGCTAAATGGAAATGTTACAAAAATCCTTGAATTCAGTTTTACCATTTATAGAGAATTTGCTTTTGAAATGTTTCCAAAACATCAGATCTGACATGAATATTGTTTTTTCTCCAGTATGGGGACTGCTTTAATCAGTCCCCATACTGATTAGATCAGTAAGGTTATTTGGATTAGATCAGTATGGGGACTGATTAAATCTATCTACAGACCTATGGCCACCGTCCCTTGGACTAAGTTTTTCTGACTCATTTCATTTATAATGAAATAACAAACATTTCCCATAACAGCTATTGTGTGTGCGTCTGTGTGTGTGTGTGTTTTGGGGTTGAGAAAAACTGTAATTTAAAAAATAATTTAATAGCAAAACAAATGGTTCAGTCTTGACAATTTAAATAACCAGTGTAACTTAGAGCAAATCCACAAAAAAGGTGCAATTTCTTAAGAAATGTATAATTAAATTAGTTAAATACTATCTGGTCACATGAACATGATTTCTTGTCACTTTCAACCTAATTGCCAATAGGTTGAAGGTTTTTTTTTTATTAAAATAATTACAATAACCATAAGGATTACATCAAACTCTATTTCCATTATGGGAGAACTGGAGGTTGTGGAAGAGAAAACGTATCTCTGTTCACCTGGACAACAGACTGGACAGTAAAGCTGCCTACAGGAAAGGACAGACTGATTGTACTTCAGGAAGATGAAGTCCTTCAGTGTTTGAAAAACAAAAAAGCTGCATATCTTATATAAATCTATTGTGGAGAGTATAATCTCTTCTACTATTATATGTTTGGGTATCAGATGGGGACTCAAGAAGGCTTGGCAAGGTGATAAAGAAGATAAAGGGACTATTGAACCTCTGGAAATTATGGTGTTAAGACGGATTCATGATCAAATGAAGAAAATGACAGACAACCCTGACCATCCTCTTCATATTCTTGTTTATTAACACTGACAAAAGTTAATGAACATATATACAGTTGAAATCATTCAGTTTCAAATTAAATTATGTATGAACCTCTGAAAGTATTAACTTTACACATTTTTTCTGTCAAATGACTTTTTTCAGCAATGTAAGTTGTTCTTTTCAGGCAGACTAAAACTCTTTAAACTTTTCAGAAAACGTAAAATCCTAAATGTTTAAAATACAGCGGTTTGTGTGTGTTTTCTGAACTGAAACAGTTGTTAACCCATGCAACGTTTCTCTTGAGGGTGATCTTTGTTTCAAACCGGTTTTGAATTTGCAATCAAAGCAATATTGCACTGTCTCGGCCGCCGTAGAATTACAACGTGATCGCTCTCTTTCTTCTGATTGGTCCGTTTCAATCATCGCGGGCTACTTGAACTGGGACAATCTTGCGTCCCTTTATGATTCTCTGTAAATAGATCCGAGCGCAGCTGCTTTGTCTGCAGGTTGGTACAACTTTGAGACCGCTTAAAATGACAACTTAGCGCAGTTTCTTTCTTTAGCAAGCCTCCTGCCGTATATGCGCTTTGTGTTTTTGTTTGTTTTGTTTTTAGCGCCTCGGTTCTAAGTGTTGTTGCCATCTCAACAGTTAAGTTTTGATTAGAAACGACTGTTTAGTCTCTACAGTAACTGCTCGGACACGATTTCTTGTCACTGAAAGATCATCGTGATTTATCTAAACAGTTCTATCAGAAGAGTATCAGTTTTCTGGGGGGCTGTTTGAGGGGGAAGCATGGCAGCAGCTAACAGACAAGGAAGCGCGGCTAGCGAGAATCACAACCAGGAGAACATGCTAACACGGCTTAGAGGCTCACTCAAACACCGAGCTGCAGCCAACGAGAACCTGGAAAATCTTCCTCCGAAGCAAGTTGCCAACAGAACCGTCCTGGGAGCCCTGCAGAACAACCACAGGAGCAAAGTCCAGAACCAGCGCGGCGCAAAGCAGGTAACAGTGCTGCAAACCGGCCCGTGTGATTAGCTAAAGCTAACAGCTGCTTGCATGCTCTGAATACAGTAAACCTTAAAATTCCTACCAGTCTTCAAAGAATCGCATGCAGATGAAGTGATTCCTGTTGGACTGCCTTAATCGAGCCATATTAAAGTTTCTATTTAGCCTTAGCTTTCATTTGGCCTAGTTGTCCGCCATTTTTATGTCGCCTAGCGTAACAGTTTTTCTCGTCTTGGAGCCAGTTAAACCAGTATACACTTTCCAGAGCTTGCTCCCGCCATCAGTAAATAAATATTTTTGTAAAATGCAACATCATTATAAATTCTAATGCTTTTCTCATGCTCAGTCCGAAGAGTTTCCTGATTCAAACGTTGTTGTTCCAGGAATCATCGCAGCCTTTTTTCTGCAAAAATGAAGATGTTGCAAGGAGCAACGTTGAGAAGCCACCTATCAGGCAACCTGCTTTCCAAATTCATGTGGATGAGCCTGATGCAGTTCCAGCCAAGGAGGCTGAAGCCAGCAAGGTGAAGCCCACTGTGAAAGAATCTTTGACCATCAGCAATGCTGTGGCACGACTCCGCCAGCCTCTGGCCACAATCGACATCCCATCATCAATGGATGTTAGCTTTGGTGGGTTTGAAATTTCTTAGTTTTTCAACTGTTGGGTCTTCAGAGCATTCAAATTGTGTTTTCTTTCCCCAGATTCTCCCATGGACATGTCTGTGGTCGATGGGGATGAAAAGCCAGTCAATGTGAACGAAGTTCCAGAATATGCAGCTGAAATCCACACATACCTTAGAGAAATGGAGGTAAGAAACAGCTGCTATGTGGATGCTATTGTATTTGAATTTCAACAAAATTGCCTATTTGTCCTGTAGGTGAAAACCAGACCTAAAGCAGGCTACATGAAGAAGCAGCCAGACATCACAAACAGCATGAGAGCCATTCTAGTGGACTGGCTGGTTGAGGTCGGAGAAGAGTACAAGCTCCAGAATGAGACCCTCTATCTGGCTGTTAACTACATCGATCGCTTCCTCTCCTCCATGTCTGTCCTGAGGGGCAAACTTCAGCTTGTTGGGACTGCTGCCATGCTGCTGGCTTCGTATGTACCCGTTTACGACCTCTCAATCAAGCAAGGTGCATTTCTGTCCCTGTGTAAAAGTGATTGTTTAATACAGGAAATTTGAGGAGATCTACCCTCCTGAGGTGGCTGAGTTCGTTTATATCACAGATGACACCTACACTAAGAAGCAAGTGTTGAGAATGGAGCATTTGGTGCTTAAAGTGCTCTCCTTTGATCTGGCTACTCCAACAATAAACCAGTTTCTCACACAATACTTCTGCCATCAGGCTGTTACCAAGCAGGTGGAAAGCCTGGCCATGGTGAGTATCAGAAGGTATTCACTTGAACCTAAACCAGTGCTTCTCAAATCCAGGCCGCAGACCCCCCTGCTCTGCATGTTCTAGATGTGCCTTTATTCCATTACAGCCAATTCACTTGATTGCATCACCATCAAGTACTGCAGAAGCATTTAATCACCAAAATATTCAATCCAGGTGTGTGGCAGAAGGGAAACTCGTAAAACATTCAGGGCAAGGGGGCCTGAGGAACGGAATTGAGAAATATTGGCCTAAACTGACTCTACAGGCATATTTAACTTGTAAACTGCATTTGTTCCTAGTATCTTGGAGAGCTTAGCCTTGTTGACTCGGATCCCTTCTTGAAATACTTGCCATCAGAGATGGCGGCTGCTGCTTATGTCCTGGCAAACAATACGGTGACTGGCAGCTCATGGGTAAGTCCCAAAAAGGCTAGAGAATCTCCCCTTGGAGCTGTGAAATTAGTATATTTTTTTTATTATTTATCTCCCCCCTCCCTAAAACTAAGTGTATCTAGCAATGTTCCAATTAATCTCAAAGATTGAACAATTCACTGCCAAATTCCCTTAACATGGATGCATTTTCCTAGTCTTGGGATGAAATCTTAATCAGCCTCTGCAATAATTAGAACATATTGGCTTTATCTGGTTTGGATCAGACTGAACCACATTCTATACTTGAACATGCTTTTCTGTTGCATGGATTCTTGCAGTAGGATGCAAGTGACATTTATTTCTCTCCTCAGCCAAAGTCTCTGGTAGAGATGAGTGGTTACACCCTGGAGGATCTTATGGCATGCATTGAGGATCTCCACCGAACCTATGTTGGTGCTGCACAGCATGCCCAGCAGTCCGTCCGGGAAAAATATAAGGGCTCAAAGTAAGCAGTTGGCTTTAATCTCAACTTGATTCTGACTCTACACTGTTCTGAATAAATTTTTTATTTTTTTTTTTGTTTCCCCAGATACCTTGAAGTCTCCAGTATCAGTCCACCAACCAAACTGATGTTGAATTGACTCCTTCATCTAATGTAGAGGCATACCTTCTGTCACTTTTTTTTTATTTAGTTTTTTTTTTTTTTTTTTTTTTTTTTTGTAAATGATGTGCAACATTTTCTATTACGCCCTGCTCTTTTTGGAGTAGTGCTAGATATTTTAAAGGTTTTAATTTTTTTTTATACTCTGAATCCCAATGTTCATGCCACATGTCAGTTTTTGGCTAATCAAGAAGTTTTAATGGGTTTATTTCCAATAAGACAAAATGGTGAGGTTTAAAACACTGTTAATGCTACTTTGGCTTTCAGTGTTAAAATACTGGGCCGTGCAATGTACCAGAACCCAGACTGTTTTTTTTTCCTAAGCAGTTGCTGCATTTTTACAGTTTTCTAAGGTGTAAAGCATTTGACCTCATGGGATACAGATTAAAGCTTGTCTCTTAGTGAGTCATCTCTCATTACAACAGTTGTCTTAAAATGGCAGCATTTTTGTGGCATCCTGAAATGTAAAATATGGCTCTTGTAAATAAAACCCCTTTAAGCTATGACCTGTTTGAAGCATCTTTAGTGTTGACCACATGGGGGCAGCAGAGGCTACATTTTGGTCTTTAATGACAACATTGCTGTAGGTATGAAACTACCTGCACCCATGAAACTGGAAAGATTTCAATAAGTCTGTCCTAGTGGTCAGGTTAATGACTCGATGTGAAATTAATGTAACATACTGACTTGTGGACGCTTAGTGTTGAGCCCACAGAGCTTACTTTCACAATGAAACCGATTTTTGTTTTGCAAGTAAAACAAGCCATTCAATTAAAGGGAGATGTAGTGCATTTCAGTATCAACCAAATCAAGACCATGCCAATGGTACATATTCAATATCTGACAATACAGAAGTCCTCCAACCCTGTCTCGATTTGTCCCTCAGCCAGTTCACAAACGGTGAATTAGCTGAAGGACAGTGCATGTACCAGTTTTAATAAGAGAAAGTGAGCTGACAAACTGCACTATCAGTCTGCATCAAGAATGTTTAACTTAAATGAAATCACAGAAACGAAATTAACTTCCAATTTTCCTGTAATGGGTAAGCACACCAAGCAAAGATTTGTTTTAGAACCATTTGGTTGGAAGGTTTATAAGTGACCAACCAGCAGAACCTGATTTATTTATTTTTTTTGTTTGTTTTCTGACTGATCTGTTGCCACATTTCTCTATAACAGCTTTCCTACAATCACCAACAGTGATTCTGGTCCAATGCTGGTCTCTTGATGTCAAGTCATTTTTAAAAAAATTTTGGCCAGTAAAATAACTATTTTCTCTCTTATGCTACCCATTGGTTGTTGAAAGAATGTGAAAGTGCTCAATCATTTTTCACATTTCTTTTTATTATTGATTTATAATTATTCATAGTAATTGACAGTTGATTTTGTTTTGCTTTTCATGTTTAATATCAAAATAAATATAAAATATTCCAATTTAAAAAACAAAACTTAGTGCTAATCCAGGAGGAGCTATAGCGCCCCCTGCCGCCCTGCCTGGCACCACCACTGTTTGGGCGCACCATACAAAGAGCAATGATGTCTGAGATTCACATCCAGTAATAATAAAACACAAAGTTCTGTAGCAGACAGAGTTCAGCCTCTTTACAAACAGGCCAGCTTAACCAGAGAAGGCAAAACAGCTTCTAACTCATTTCATTTGAAAGAAGAAGCAAAATATACTGTAGAAAAGTCTTTATTTGCCTTTGAGCAGGAAAATTCAAGTGATGGTGACTTAAAAAAACCCCCACCAAAAGCAAGTTGTTTTTTTAACATCTTTTAGGGTGGTTTTAAATGACTAATTCCCATAATGATGCCTAATGGTTTTAGGATAAATGTTACTCTAAACAGAAATATTTGATATTTCAGGTGGAAAGCAAATATCAAGAAGTTTAAATGAAAAAAAACATCTCAGGCTGTTCATCATGATCTTCCCAGTTGCAAATCTAATTACTCTAGGCTGGAATCTGATTTAAAAAATGTGGTTTGCCTTTTTGCTGCCTCCCATTCAGTGACTTCCTCTCTGAAAGGGAGCTAAAGGCAGCCAATGGCATTGAATTCACCTCACTCTCTCACCCTCATGATAAATAGGGAGGCTGGCTTTATGCACAGCATCTGACAGAGGGGAAGCAGAGCCCAGCTGCAGAGAGGATTCTTATCTTGCAAGAATGGACAGCTCAAATGCTCTGCACTCAACAGGTCTGCTTTACAAGCATGATACTGACTGACTGGGAGACAGCCATGAAAAGCATTGGATTATTCCAAACTATGAGGTACTTTTCCTGAACAATGGCTACAACACAGCATCTGAGGAGACCCAAGTGTGGCTGAAGACCTGGTTCTGAAAGTGGAGAGCTAGGGCAGGTTGTAGCCAGAAACCAATGCCTGCGCCCAGAACATTTCTGGTGGCATCCACCTCGCTGCCCCTGTCCCTGGGATGGGGCTGGAACCTGAGCTTGTATGTGGGGATGCTCTTTGGGCTCTTGTTGCTGATGCTGCTGCTTCTCTGGATGCTCTTTAAGCAGCTCGGGAACTCGGTGGGGAAATCGATGCTGCAGCCCGCTCGCTCTTTCAGACAGACTTGCGCTGATCAAAGGTTGCAGCGAGTGTTGTGAAAGATGTGATAAAAATCTGCCAAAAACTGTGCCAGGACTTGGACTTGTTGGAGAGCTTGAAGGTGCCTTTTCAGACTCATGTTTAAGGATGCTGATTTGCTCTTAAGCACTGCTGTTGCCTCACACAAAATAAAAGATGTTATTTAGAAACCCTTTTGTGTATTCTTTGACAGCTTCGGGTTTACTCTTCTCAGACATATGTAGAGCAGAGTCTTTACTGCATGCTTCTTAGTAATTAAAAATACAGTTGATTTGGTGCTGCAGCTATTCCTTTTCATCTCACCAGTTATCTTAGGCAGCCAAACCTAAGCAACTAAATTAGTGAGTAAAAGCACAAGGCAGAATTAAATCTGCACCCCTATTGATGGTGATTAAAAAGAAGTTTTAGGGGGTAATTTGCACTGCTCTCATCTTATTGGTGAAATGCCAGAAGGATATGAAGGAGGTGCTGGACTAGCTATCCTCCACTCCCCTGTCCATGTCCTTGTCCACACCAGAGAACAGAGCAAATGAGACTCTTGTGGGAAACCGAAAACATCAACAGCAAGTGTTCACAAGTTTAATGCTGTTTGATCTCCATGCAGTGGTTGATCACACTAGTGGTTGTTGTGCTGTGCACAGGTGGATCAATTGTCAAAGCTGGAAATATACTCCATTAGTTTAGAGTGGCTTGATAAATGTAGCTATTAATGTGTTTTAGCTTGGGTAATTAGTTAGAGGCGGAAGATGTGTCTTTTATTTTCATGTCTGAGAGGAATCTATAGACTCCTGACCCTCAGGGAGAGAACTGCCATTATTCTGACAGCTGATTTCCCTTCTAAGATTCATGGTTCATTAATGTGATCTCTCAGGGATGGAAACATTTCTCAAAGGCTGACATGTTTGCCTTAACTCAGAGTAAGAAAGTCAGTTAATTTGAGGGGTTTAAGCAGTTGTTTAATTCAATGGCAACAATCTTGTAATAATTGCTGACATAAAAGGCAAACATCCAGTTCAAAAGCTGGAAAAATAATCCGACTCCCTCAATTCTCAAAGCTCATATACAGATGTGACAGTTGAGGCAATTTTCTCTTGTGACAGCTGGCAAGAAAGCAACGAAAAATATTTCCCAAAACAATTCCTGTAAACATTTTCTCTCAAGGATTTTTTTAATAGTCTGCCAGTAAACACATCATCTCGCAGCTTTTGTCACACCAGCAACTCTTCAGGGATTCCTCTTAAACAGGTTATTTCAAAAATAACTGCTGTCAGCTTATCTGCTGCCTTCAGCAGACCTGCAGATTAAAGATGTATGGCATGCTTGGATGCATGTTTTCAAACCGGGCTCTCTCACTTCAACTTATCCTCTGATATTATAACTAAACATTTTGATGCTAGATGTTTCATATCTTTTATAATTCAAAGGGCTTAGAGAAATGGAAAGCTAAGATGCTTTCAGACAGACAGATGACTGTTGGAGATTATGTTGGTTAATAAACTGCAGTAGAATAGTAACAGTGGAAAATGTCCCAATTCCAAGTAACACATATAGGACTATTCAAACATAAGGTAAGGCAAGTAGCCATGTGTAGCTAAAAAATATGTTTTAAAAAAGCTTGTGTGCACAATACCATTGATTTCAAGTTATCAACAACTTCTGCTAAAACGACATAATTCAACAGTTAAAAATAACCTAGATAAAGAAATTACTTTAGAGATAAAGGAAACAAAATTATATTCAAAATTATAATACCGATGCTGATGCATGAGCATCACACATTCTAGCCGTGCAGTTGGATTAATCTCCAAAGGCAGACAAATGTTGCATTTTTAGTTTTTGACCAAAATTACTGCCAATTTCAAAATAAGAAAGAGCACTGGACAAATTATTAGAAATGTCATTTGAATAATATTAAACATCATATCAGTAACAAACACATCAATATTGCTCTTTCCTAATGTAGTTTTAATGGGGGTATTGGCATGAAATTCAAACCAGGCAACTGCATCAACAAAGAGATCAAGACTTTGATCTCTTTGTTCATAAATTAAATTATGTTCACTAAAGTGGAATGTAGAGTAAAAAATAACTGAACAAATGTGTGTAAGCAGCTAAAAAAAAGAAAGAGAAAGTTGAGGGAAAAAAATGCAATCAGTAATTATTTAGAGAGCAATTCTACCACCTGTCAGTGCAAATGGCATTGCATGGTTTAATCCTAACACACGGCTTATAGAAAGATTTAATGACCAAGGTGTCACACAAGAAGCATCTCAAGAATGGTAAAGTGATGTCTCAGAACCTTTGCAACCTTATTGATGCAAAACATGCTTTTGGGTGTAAGCATGTTTCTGAAGGTGTGCATCTCCCACTAACCACCAATGGATTCATAATCATAAAGTGGAAAGACGATTATGTCACCCAAAACCAGCTTCCAGTAAGAGATTTCTCTCAGTGGAGTTGAAAGAATAAATTTTAAAGTTTTCCAAGTGCCTCCATGTACTTACAAAGAGCTTTCAGAAAGACTTTGAAACAGCAGGTAGTTTTTCATGAAAGTAAATAATGCATTCAGCAACCAGGACCTCAATTTCCACTGCCTAAGAAAAACATGTTGGAGCTCAATTATGGAATTAATGCTAGCTGGGGACCATTTTGTTAAGCCAATAAAATACTTGAAAAATGCTGTCAGGTCAGCTGGGAAAAAAAATCTAACTCTTTTTATGCTAACCAGCATGTTTGGATCAGAAAATGCATGGACACGCCCCTAAAATCACCATGCCAACAAAGAAATTTGGTGGTGGTAACATTATGATGTGGGACTTTTGTTTTTAGCAGTGCAAGCTGATATTTAATTGAGGGATAGTGCATGAAGAAATTTACTTAGATACTGGTGATAATAATTTGGAATTGAAATGTGGGTACATGTTTTAGCTAGTGAATGACCCTAAACACACACCACAGAAATTTCTCAGTTGGTTTCAGAGAAAGTAAGAGAAGACTCTTGCAAATTCAACCAAATTCAATAACTGCAACAGGATCAGGATACTTCCAGGTAATTCTAAAGCCAAGGAAAGGGGTCAGATTTCCAGTTCATCAAGGTGCTGAACTGGATATCCTGACGTGAGTTTAAGCCCTTTTATTTGACACTTCATGCACAGTTTACATCAGGCAGCTCTTTTCATCCAAGAGAGAAACATTCCAAAAATAATTAAGAGTTTTAGATTGACAAAATAAATTAAAATTAAGAGGCTGATGATGAGAAAGATTATTTTTCTGTGAAAAAGTAATTTATCCACTATGACTGATAGAAAGAACTCTTTCCACATTGACAGTGGTAACAGTTAAGGTCGTTTACATGGGTGTGAGGACTACTTAACCATTAAGAGAGAACCAGGTAATATTCGTTGACATGGAGCCTGCTCTCTGCTCAGAGAAGGTGGCAAACAGAGGCCATAAGTGGTAGCTGGGGAGACATTTTGACTGATGATGGTGGTTATTGTTTGTCAGTCAACACTGGACAAATTGAGCTGCCTGCAAGCAGCCCTGTAACAAAGCTATCGAACACAGAAGCTCTCATAAAAACACTCTAATGTTGTTTGATACAGAAATGTTAGGAAAGTAAAACCAACCAGAAGGTTTTAAGCTTCTGTTCTTGAATTGTTTCTGAATAGCTGCTTTTTTCTTCAAGTAGAACAAAGCTCGTTTTGGCTCAAGAGAAAAGCACTTGAAAAAGCAATTTAAGAATATTACCTTGGTGATATTATTTTAGGGATTCATTCAAAATTAATTTTAACAACTTCTGGAAACTGTTGATGATCTTTGCTTTGCTTCAAATCTCAGTTAATCACATATTGATTTGTTAGATTATAAGATTCAAATGTTGTTTCACAAAAAATGTTTGATTTCAATTTTGACCCTTTCAAGCCAAAATCTAAATGCAGAACAAAAGAAAAAATTGTGTCTGAAATCAGTTTAGTTTATTACTGTTTTTCTCAGTCACTGTGGTGTTTCCCACATCCCCATTAACATTTGCACAACTGTTATTGCATTTCACAAAATAATTAAAACAAATTGCAAAACCTAGTTGATAACTTGCAAAAGCATGTCATTTGCTCTAAATGGATAGTTCATTCCGACATTCTGCAGTTTATAATTGCTCTGAGAAAAGCACTAGCTGTTGAGCAAATGTTTATGGTGGTGTGAGATAGATATGCAGTGTCCAGAGATTAGCTTGTCATCCATTGATGTTTCCAGATAGCAGTCTAGAGACCAAATCTCCATAAAATGGAGAGATTTTATGTAAACAAAATTTCTCCATAGGATCTGATATGCTTGTTATTAGCCATAGCGCACTTGTTTATTGCGATTAAAGGAAATTGGTTTCATGTCAGTCTGGAAGGATGTGATATAAAACGATGCGCTCTGTCACCGGATCATCTCCCAGATGGTGTTCACACTCTCATCGTCTCACAAGCCCTCACTTTAATTAAGGTTTGCAGGAAAGGAGATGGCAACGAGGATATATGAGCTATCACTTTGCTGTGCTGGGCTCTCTGGTCCCATCAGGAACCTTCTGTTTGGGTCCTGGTTGCTTTAACACACATTTACCTGCATGATAGGATGCCAAAAAAGTAAATCATACTTAGGGAAAATGAGAAATAGCACCAAAGTAATAACACATTGATGATTTATTATTCAAAATATCAACAACGTCTCTTGGGCTCTCATCCATCACAATGAAAATAATTATGGAATATGAGATTGACCCCCTCTAGACGTTTGCTTGGGCTCATAAGCTTTCCTTCTACTCTCTAAGTGTAGATTTTATATAATACCTTACAAATAAGACATTTACAGACAAAATACATTTCCAAAATATTTTAACATTTGAAATGAGTTTGACATGTTTGTATAAAATACACAAAACATTTATTTAATTGTGCTAATGTCATAATGTTTTGGAGATTAGTCTCTGATTGAATTCATATTAGGAATGTTAGGTTGGTAAGGCTTAGCCCCAAAACATAATCAGGAAAGAACCAAAAAAAACTCATTCCAGTTGATGGTGTTTTTGTGTCATTTATGGTCATTATGTCCCAAACACTAAATCTTATGTTTGTGTTTCCCCATCGTTTTGTGGGGAAAACGATGAAGATATCCTTCCTATATCACTAAAAAGCAAGACATTACTTAAAAAGCTTTTCAGCTGAGCCATTCTTAGTGTGAAGTTTGTCGGACAAAGAAACATTTACGGTGTGTCTCTGGGGAATGAATGCGTCTGTTTAATGTCTTTTAAAAAGACGCACAGAGGTGAATGCATGGGGCCATTATCTCTTGTTTCACTGATGTGGAATGAAATGCAACACTTCCAGCAGATGAGGTGAGTGCCTCTTACATGCTTTCTCAGTTGAGGAGGAGCTTTAAAGACCATAATAATAATAAAGAGCTCACCTGAGCCACAGATCATCTGTGAGGAGAGGAAGACACAAACCTGTTGGTAAGAACAGAAACCTGTTTAGCTATTTTTCATCAAAATTGTTGTTGAATCTATTGTGTTTAGGAATGACTCACCAGGATGAAGTTTAATCTATGTGGGGTTTTTTTTACTTTCAGTTTAAAACATCCATCCAAGTAAGATGGTAAGTGCTGTTTGCAGTTGTTTTATTTTTTGACTGAAAACAATAAAAATGCTTCTTTAGTAGAACCAGCTTACAAAATAACATCTGTTTTACCCGATATCTAAGATTAGGTGTGGTGTGTTGTAGTTAAACAACTGGGCTAACCTTTATGTTTGACTAATGAACTACATGTTGCCTCTGAAAGGTCATTGCCTAATCACCTAAATGGCACTGACACTTCAGGGTCTTCCTCATTTCCCCATTCAGAAACATCAACTTTTTTGTTTCTAACCCTAAAAGGCTGATCAGTTCTCCAGTTTCTTTTTAATTGGCTGCTACTGTACCGTATATGTGCAGATACACTATCGTTTAGCTGATCCCTATTTCACAGTTAGAACTTTCCACAAAGAGATGCTCATTACTAAAACAGGAGGTTTTCTCCAGTTGTATACTTACATAGCAGAATAGAGAAAAGGAGCACCTCCATCTGATACACTTGATTTAAGCTGTTGAGACACCTTAGACTATCTGATGAGGATAAGTAGCAAGAACTTGGTTTCAGCTGATGTCATCTGTCTAATTTGTACCGTATTCAATTACATGTTTATGGAAACACTATGGGCACAATGGACTGAAGTTTACAGTTACAGTTTTGAGACAACACTGCTTGGTAGCATTTTGGTTGACAGAGAAGTAGTTTAGTTCTATAATAAGCATGGGAATTATACATTTTAACTGTAAACTGTACTCACTTTTATGTCTGTATAGTTCCTTGAGTGGCTTATTTTATTGCCTTTTTGCTACTTATAGGTCTAGAGTTACAATGATTATTCTTAAAACCAAGACATTTTGCCAATGTTTTGGTAAGATGACCATAAAAAGAACCCTGACTGCGAGGGATAAGAGATTATATTTTCTACTTAGTCCTTAAATTTTTTGATTGAGGCTGCAGCTGAGGAAAAAAAATTTATTGCTCTTCATGCATTTTTTTTTTCTTTTCTGGAAAACAGTTTTGAATACAAGTACAAAAGAGTACATTTTTAACACCCACATGACAGAGCTAAAGGTCGAGACCTCAAATTCGATGAGTAATGGGAAGTTTAAGGAAACACAGTCAATGGTTTTAAACCTACGGCAGCTTTGATGGCCATTGTTAGTGATTAATAGAGCAGCTGCTGAATTATTTGCAATCATTTTCAGCATATTTAATTTTTTTTGCAGCAACAAAATAAAGCATTTCTGTGGGACATTTATTATTTCCAGCAAGACAAATTGTTTCAAAAGCCATTCAGGCCTGAAGTGTTTGCTCTAATGATTGTTTGCATCATATTTAACACTTGGTGGGTGTTTCTACTGATTTACTGTCTAAAAACAAAATATTGCTTAAATATTTCAGGAAAAAAAAAGAAAATAAAGTATGAACACGAGTGTTTACTTTGGTTGTAATTTTTTTTAGAATTGAGCAGATAATGATAAACAAAGACAATATATAGAAAGTTTGTTATCACTTTTGGAAATAATGTTTATCCTTTTTCCCTGTTTCTGTCTGCAGGAGTACAGAGGGAGCGTCAGACCTTTTGTTCATTTCAATGCAAAACATGATGCAGAATTTCTTCATAAAGCCATGAAAGGAATTGGTAAGCATGCTAAATGGGGGAAATACTTAAATCTTTTAAAAAAACTTTTCTGTAAAAATAATTTTATTAGGTCCTAACACATTTAATACAGAACAATTTATAATACAATATCCACAAAGACTACAGTAATAATAGTTAATTTATAATTATAATTTTATGATTTTAACACTTCACTAATTGCAGATTTATATTGTGATTTTTGCACTGAGGCTTTGTGTCCATGTTACCAGCTACATTTCTGTTGCACAGTTAAACTTTAGTAAAGCACTGATTATATAACTTGCATACTTTCTGCTTTAGGGCTGCACAGTGGCGCAGTTGGTAGCACTGTTGCCTTGTAGCAAGAAGGTTCTGGGTTCGATTCCCGGCCCGGGGTCTTTCTGCACGGAGTTTGCATGTTCTCCCTGTGCATGCGTGGGTTCTCTCCGGGTACTCCGGCTTCCTCCCACAGTCCAAAAACATGACTATCAGGTTAATTGGTCTTTCGAAATTGTCCCTAGGTGTGAGTGTGTGTGTATGGTTGTTTGTCCTGTTTGTCTCTATGTTGCCCTGCGACAGACTGGC
>CAEFZY010008321.1:0-36066 GCA_903066815.1 Brachyrhaphis roseni | reverse complement strand
GTGCGACTTATATATGGATTTTTCTTCTTTATTATGCATTTTATGGCTGGTGCGACTTATACTCTGGAGCGACTTATAGTCCGGAAAATACGGTAATCTTTTTGATATAAAACAGCCATTTAACAAGTTAGTTTGATTCAGAATAGACTGGGTTGACTGGGTTGATGATGGCAGGATAATCTACTGGCACGACTCCAACTGGTCATGTAAAACAAAGAATCGTCCTGTTCTGAGGTATCCAAAGGGTTATTGTATGAATATATTAATGGGTAACATAGTTATTAGCAGTGCAACACATTTTCATCAATTCTGCTCATTAGAACTGCAGTTGATACCAGCAGAGAACAAATGGATTAACACTATAAATGAAACTGGGAACACCAGAGGTAATATTTACCTTCAGATAGGCTGGTGATGTTATTCTAAAAATGTCCGTGTTAGTAATTTGACATTACTCTTCAAGTTGCTACTGCCTGGAAGCCAATTTTGACTTGACAGTTCAGCTCAAAATAGACAATTAGAAATGTGCATGCCTTCTTCTATTCCTTAGATTAAATACCAATCTTTGCTAAGTAATCTCTAAGGAATAATTTTATTTTATTACCCACAATAGCGCAACTGCCAAGAAATTAACTTCAGGTTTGTTTCAATTAATGTAAAAACTTACTCGAGCTATATCGGCATAGGCCAGCCCCAGGATTCCTTCCCAGTTTGATCCGTTGATGAAGAAGCGGTCTGACTGGGTTATCGCGGCGACGTTGGCACGCAGCGTGGCATTAGGGCCGTGTGGCACAGAGACCAAGTCGGTGCCCAGCTCCCCCTCCCAGCGGCCCTGAGTATAGGGAACGTACACACTCCTGCCCAGGTCTCGGTATGAACTAGAGCTGTACACCAACACAAGGGAATACAGTCAATTATTTCGGTAAACAAGTGTTTACTTGTTCACAGAGTCTTACAAAAATATTCAAACATCTCTAAGTTTTCCACATTATAACAAGCATGTCATTGAGACTTTAAGTGGAAAAACCAACACAAAGTGGCACATAACTGTAAAGTGGAAGGGAAAGGGGTTTCAAAATGTATGAATTTTATTTAGGGATGTCAGAGTAAAGGCGGATGAATACAAATGCCAAATATTAAAAATTGGGTTGTTTCTTTTAAGTTAATATCTATGCACCACTTTGTGTTTGTCTATTATGTAAAATAAAATGAAGCTTATGACTGGAATATGGTAAAATATGAAGAGATGTGAATACTTTCTGCAAGGTCCTGTGAGTAGCAACTGAGTGACAACTCACAGTGAACGATGGTAGTATCTGCGGAGGAAGGGATGCGCAGCTGCCCCAACAGCAAAGTTGCTGCTTCCAGTGTCCACCAGGATATTCAACTAAAGAAAACAGAGAAATCATGTTACTGTGCAATGGGCAGGGACTCTTGGTTGTAATGCCAGGCAGTTCTTTCCCTCTGCCCCAGATGTCCTTGTCTGTCCCATCTCCGTCTCCCCCTCAAACCCTCCCTGCCTCTCAAGTTGCGTATTCTACTCCCCCCCCTCTCTGCCATTTCCTCCACTTCTGTCTGCATCTCTAAGAGAGTATCATATTTTGCGCCGTCAGTCAGAACAGTCAGCGAATGTGTGAATGGAGTGAACAGACAGACGCTCGCCAAAGCAGAAAATATACAGCACGGCATTGCCTTATTCATGCCTGGATGTTTCACAGGTCGCTTTCAGGAATTGTGTCGGTGACAGATTGAAAGAAAAGAGCAGAATGTTGGTAGTGAGGAGAGGCACAGTAGCACAGAAACACCCAGAGAGCCAGCCGCAGAGCTAAAGCAAGCTGCTCAATAATGGATTGGCTCTTAAAATACCCAGAGAAGTGCTATTGTCTCAAGGGCCAGCCATGACAGCCTAGAATAAATCCTGACGCTGTCTACCTTCTTCTCTTTCTCACATACACACACACACCCCCACACACACACCCTCACACACACGCTGTACCATCCACAAGCATAATCCACATAGAACTGTCTCCTCAAACGCTACCAGAGTTTGTCCTAATTCTGAACCTTGTGTTTTTAATCTCTTGGACAGAAATGTGCTGACTGTCCAGAGTAGAGCTGTCTCTTTCACCACAACATTCAGAGCTCAGCAGGACACCATCACTGAAGGCTGCATCCTGACACGCTGAGACCTTTCCCTGCACTCTCCCCCAATGCCTGTCTTCCTGATCCTTTTTGTTCCAGCTATTATATTTGCCAACCCCCACCCCTTCCCCTAACTCCAACTCTGGTTGATTCTGGATTTGGGCTGCCTCAATCAATTCACCATGAAGTGGCTGATTTGGAGAATGTTGAATGTCTTCTCCCTTTTGTATGACTCTTTAAAAATTTAAATCAGTTAATGTAACTCATAATTTCCCCGGCCACTTTTACAATTTGTTTGATCATGTTCTCCTAATGATATTCAGGTGATAAAAGCAAAATTAAGGGCAGATTCAATTATATAAAATAGTCTTCAACTTTTTACACGCTCTAAATTTAATTCATTTGTGGAGACTGCAGTCTTTGATTATATTTTTTGTTGACCTCATCCAAATGTTCACTAAATTTCAGCTTCTTGTCAATGACAAGTTCACCTTTAATGAGAATTAAAAGTGCTGGACTTCCTTCTAACATCTATGCACATGTCTTTGGGTTTTGGAGACATTTAATTTCAAATAAGAATATCCACACCACATAATATAATGGATGTTAAGGCAAGGCTTTTGATTGAGTCCCACATGCCTACTCAACCCTGTTTATAATTTAAAAGTCTCCAGCAGTATAAAAATTTTACAATTTGAAAACATTTGTAGAAACCAGATCGCTGTTTGCGACACTCCAGAGAACTTGTGTCAGAAACTAAAACCAACTTCTTCTTTAATGTGCTGCTCTATAAATTAATCTTTCTTGTCGTAATCCAAATGGCTGCTTGCTTTCCTGCTTCTTCTTCCAGGGTTCTCAATGTTCACTCTGTGTGAACTTTCTAACGCATCCCCAGATCAAACAGCTGAAACGTTGTCAAACGCCAGTCCCCTACAGCTGGTGTCCAAAAGCTTTGCTTGTGTCCCAAATTTCAACACATCTGTATCAAATGGCTGAATTACTTCCTTATTCACTCAAGTTCCACAGAGTGCTCCTAATAACCTAATTATTTGATTCAGGCAATGAAAGCAAAGCCTAAAAGCTAAGGACCTTTAGTCTTATATGGATTGTTAACGGTCAGAGGTCATGATGCTGGAAGGATTCAGAACTTTTCAGTTATTGCATTGTTTTTCAGAACACATTTGGCCTATAAAACATTACATTTTCCCTAGATGACATGGTCCCAAAATTAACTTTACTAGAAAATATATGGGGTTTAAGAGAAGCTTTAGTAAGTCTGTTTGTGGAGGTGCACAAAGAAATCAGCTGAAATCTATCCTCTCATGGGAACAAATTTTAATCAGAATAATTGCTAATACAGCATGAGGTGGAAAAGATAGGTTTACATTTCAGTCCTGTAATCATGTTATCTTTGTTTTCAAGTAGTAAAACCTTGCTTTCTTTACTCACACATACACAATGCAACGTCCTCTTGACTTCTAAAGTGAATAATTGATGGAAAGTTAAAAGTTTATAAAGATTTGAATGAAAAAAATGTCCTGAAAATTGGGCTTTCTACTCCACAGATCTGTCTTCTACCTTTTCTGAAAGCTTTGAGTCTTTCAGACTGTCACCTACACTGAGGACGTTAAAGCCTTCTGTCTCACTCATCCTCTCTCGCTACAGTTAGCTTCTTTCTCTCCAGTGACTTTCCAGTCTGACTCCCCACATCAATAGTCTGTCACATTTTTTTTCCTACACCCATCATCCACTTCCTTTTTCCTTCTTTCATCTCTACCGCTCTTCGCCTCGATCTTCTCGCTCATTTTCGTTTCTCCCTTCCTCAGCTTTCATTCATTCATTTTATCCTCCCTAAGGCGACTCATCTTTGTCTGGCTCTCCTTTCCTTTGCCGTCACCCTCTGTGTGCCAGCCTGTGCACTGCAGCTGCGCCCAGCTGGCAGTCCTTGCTCTGCAGAATTAATGGTCCCATTATCTGTCTGTCTCTTTTCAGATACTTTCACACACAGGCCACCTGCCATGGCAGGGCCAACCCACAGACATGGACAATTAGAAGGTACATTTGAAGGGCTTTTGAAATGCTGCGATGAAATTAGAATAATCAACTTTAAAGCTTGTTGCAGAATGATGTAAGTATGCAGTATTTCCCCTTTATGATCTTAAATTGCAACAAGCTATTAGGGAGAGTTTAGTTTTTCCATTTATTTAAGAGCTAAAGCGATTAGTTGGATTAATATTGTTGAATCGATTGTTAAAATAATTGCTAATTGTCATTAACTAGAGTATACGGACACAAAAAGGCCGTTTGTTGAAAGAACAATTTACTCAGAGCAGTAGTTAAGCCAAAACTGTACAAAAAGAATATTTACATTTTACATTAAATGTCCAACCCAGAACTTCTGACGGGACCTGGATTCTTTAAGAAAGTATCCTATTAGGCACCTTTTTCAATTAATCAAAAAATTAATTAACAGATTGGCCCTACAATGTATTGATGTTACATCAAACAGAAAGGGCAGAGCTTTTCACATTGATGTTATAATATTTTTTAAATGCAGATTTTTTGCACTTGAGGCAGGTTGTTTTTATGTATTTGAAAAGAAATTGAATTGTTTTGTTTTGTCTTCTTTGCATTTTAATGTGTTTCTAATATTAAGTGGCCCCCGACCACATAAGTTTATAAAATAAGCTTAAGTGGTCAAATAAAAAATCTGTAGAATGTGCCATTTTTTTATCGATTAATCATCAGAATAATCAAGAGAATAATTGATTAATAAGTAGCTGCAGCCCTAATTTATTTTAAAGCTTTTTGTGTAGCTAAAACATAATTAACATTAATACAACATCTTATGTTATTATTATAACCATCACTATGACAAATAAAAACAATTTTATTAAATATGATTAATTAAAGAAACATTCCTGGAATTATATCATAATATCTCGTACAAAACTGTTAACAGTGATCAGTCCACACACTAAAAGTCATAACGAATAAACTAAATGCTTTTGTTTGTTTTGTTGTTATGTTTTACAAACCATAGGTAAATGTATCGTTGTGCACCTGTGTGATATGACAATAAGTGGTCATGTAACAGACTTTTTTTTACCTTCTGCGGAGGAGAGCCCACAGCCATCTCCACGTAGTATCCCTGACCGGATTTCCCACGCAGGTTGTCGATCATGTCCACAAAGCTGACACCGCCCTCTGCCGCTCCTCTCCGCCTGCGCACAGGAGATTCGCTCGCGGTGCCGCGTCCCCGTTTCGATTCGGCGGCAGGTGGCAGCGGCGGTGATTGCTCGGCGCGAGCGCCTTGCCGCAGTGGCACGCGGATGGCTCGAGGCAGGCCCGAGGAGTCAGGTGTGGGTTGTCCGCTGCTGTGCAGACACAGAGTCGTCCATATGAATAGTGCCGTGAAGCAGCGCGGCTGCAGCCTTGACCCCTTCATGTTTAACCACGGCTCAGTTTTATTTCTGATGTTTTGGCGTTGACTTTGCGGCGCAGCTTTCAGCTTGACATCCAGAGCGAAGCAGCACGGGAGAATGGGTCAAGAGGGGATGATGCTAAAACGACGGCTAAAACCATTATGGCAGTTGACCCACAACGCTGAAAGGCACGAGGTTCAATATTATTTCACTGACTTTAGTGTTAAATTAAATTAGTCATTCTAATAGACTACACACTAAACTAAGGTAGACATCAAATCGTCCTCTCAATTAAAGCTCAGGCTTGCTCGGTGTCAATTTGAGGCGACGCATAAATCACCAGCTCTTGCTCCGTGTGACGACAAGCCGCAGGCCTGGGTCTCTTTACCCGAACATCTTCGTACTAAACCACCGAAAGCATCACCAGAAGGCAGACTGACCGGTAGGCTACCGTAATCCGCATCCTCCCTATTTTCCGTCCAGTTCATGCTGTTCTCCGCCTTCCAGTCTTTCACCTCCTCCTCCTCCTCCATCTACTCAATCGCATCCTTCAGATCTGCGAAGGGGCAGGCATCAATGATGCCAAGTTAAACTGCAAATCCAAGCTGTTTCCTGGAGGACTTTTCAAAATAAACTCCTCGCTGTTCTCTCAAAATTATTTAGTTGACAACTTTCATATTCTAGGCTTTTGCTCTGGAGGGCCGGCTTCAAAGGATGCCACTATGCACAATCTATTTATTTATATCCCTGAGTGTTTTACCTGATATGGCATGCACAGAGCAACACTGTTTTAGAAAATATTGGCTAATGACATTGGTATGATACTGTCAGTGTTTTTATAGACCCTTGCTTGCATTTAACCATTTCCATTTCCAAATTGTAGCTACTTAGACTGGTCATATATTTAAGCTATGTAATTCTAAACTAAACAGAAATCATTTCTAATAAAAAAAATTAGATTTATGAAGCCGTTATCCTGTTGATAAAACTCAACAGGATAGATATTTCAGTCCTGCCTAGATAGTAGGACCATCTTGACTGAGAAAAGTGCAGGGTTGGGCAAACCTGGACTGAGATGTGTAATCATGGATATCTTTATGTGAAACCAGGTGAATTTTCAAATAATTTCTTTTTTTTTGGCTCTTTTCCAATAAGTTGCATATTGGTTTGCTTGTGACAGGAAATAACAGCTATGGGAAGAAACACAGATTAAGTACAGGCAATAATTGTGTCAGTTTGTTTGCTAAATGTGTTTATTTTTCAGAGTTGTAAGATATAATACACACAACATTAGATATTTATTGCACAAATATGGATGACAGAGGATTATTAGCTGTATTGTGGTGAGGGATGATAGACAGATTGTCCCCATATTAAATTATGCCTATTGGCCTATACAATAGACAATGAATAGACCCCAGAAATATGGCATACAGGAGGAAAAAAATATATTTAGCTATTACTGACTGCTGAACCAATACCCAATAAAACATATTGGCAATAATGCCACTTTTCCATTAACAAATGAAACATCTAAACTGCTACACTGTAACATTGTAAAAGAAAATTGTTGAACATTTGTTGTATTTTATTTTGAAAGCAAAATTGTTTTTCAGTTCTCCCCTCCCTTCCAAGAAACGTCCAGAGAAGAGCGGTATCATGGGTAATGAAGTTTTTAGCCTGATTTCTTTGGCTTCAAATGATTTCTCCATTCTCTTTCATCCTCTCTATAGTTTTAAAGGGATGCATGTTTCATATTTAATATTATAATATAATAATATGTCATAATATTATTAAATGACATATCAGGGCGGCATACATCTTACATATACGCATACGTTAATTGTTTTTATTGGTGTTAAAATGCTTTATTACACACACATATTAATACTGATGTCTGTCTCCTCTCACCATGACGATGAGCTTAATTTAAATGAACTTGGTATTAGCCCTTTACAGATAAATTAAACCTAAAAATAAATAATAATTTTAATATAGTAATCCAGAACATTTATATGTTGTTATTTTTTATTTAGATACACAGACTCAAGGAAAAATATGGAATTAGCGAAATTTTGCTTAAGTGTTTTCTGAGCCGGATGTTAATTATCTTTTGACATTCTGTTCTTTAAAGTAATTATGATATAAAACGCTGATATAAGCTAGTTAATTCATCTGGATATCTGCCTAGGTAGAGCCTGCAGTTGACTGTTTCTCTGACATGCTGCTTGTAGGTTGCCTTTTGTAGCTTTAAAACAGTATTACCTCAATAAAAGTGATGGGTGGTGCTTGATTTGAGTTTTTCTCAAAGGGAAATATTTGTTCTCTTTTATTTGCCAGGGAAAAGTGTTTATGGTCTATATGTTCTATTTAACTTAAGAAAACTTTCACAGTTTAGAAGTTAGAATTGTTCTATTTTTTGTTATACATTCATAACAGTAACAGGTCCTAATTAAAGCAACTATTTGGAACTTACTCCCCCCTGCTCCCCCCCTTTTGTTTTTAGGTACATAATATAATAGTGCTCAGAAGTTTACACTCGCTGTTCAATGCCAGGCTATTTTATAAGTCAAACCCAAAAAATCTTTAATAAATCTTTGTAAAAGCTTTTTCGCTTTTAATGTGTCACATATCATGTAACATTGGATTTAAAAAAAAACAACTAAGAATTTGTTGGTAAAAATCCCTCCAGAAAAAATTTGATTCAGTCTCAGGTTTCAGTCTTCTTCACATCCAACATCACCTGGGCAGCAACGTGTCACATATACATACTTTTTTTTTCTGTAGAGAATGTGTCATGGGGTCCTGCAAAAATAACACAGCACTTCACCAAAGTAGCACTTCACTACCCTGCAGTGAAATATGCAGGGCAGTGTCATGCTCTGGTTACTTTTTATTCAGATGGAACAGAAATCTTTCATCAGGATGGATGAAAACAGTTCCAGTCAGACTTCGGCCAAAATACTGGTCAGGTTTAGCCCAAAACCTTCAAGTGTCTGCTATAAAGCTTTAGTTTTTAGCATTGCTGTGAGCATAAACATATATCCAAACCAACAAAGTAACAATTTAAGAAAGGAAAATAAAAGCTATGAATTGGCCTAGTCAAAGTCCAGAGTTAATTTCGACAAGAGATGACATGTGAAACTGAATCAAAAGGTGCTTCAGCAGCAATTGAGTTTCAGGGTGTACACACATTTACAACCAGGTTATTGTGCCTTTATTTATTTACTTATTTCTACATTTTTAATAGATTTGTTTCTTGTTTCGTTTCTTTCTCACTTAAAAAAAATAAACAAATAATAATAATAAATTAGGTGTGGAAAGGCATTTGGAATCATTTATGGCAATCCCTGTTTTTAACAAATCAAAAAAGTTGTAACTTAAGAGGTGGGTGTGTATACTCTTGAGAAGCCCTGTATTAGTTGATTTTAATGTCTGTTATGTCATTGTTATTATGAAATAAACCTCTGTTCTGTGGCTCCTGCATAATTTCAGTGACATCATTAATAATTTATGTCACAATGCCACCCCTGACATCTTGTTTTCAAAGGGTTTAATAAGTAATTTAAAGGTTCTGTCATGGAGGCCAGTAAATAGAACTACCGTAAGTATACTATATCCATAACTAGAAGAAGGAAAGAAGCCAGACGTTAAGGAGCTAATTGGAACAATTGGTTTTTCTTTGCTTGCTTTGCAACAGGTTGACTTTCTAGTGAGATGATCCAGTGCAATCCCAGTATACAGGGATATGGAGGAAATGTGCAGATGTTGTTAAACTGTTCCCATCTTTGCTCTCCATGGTGACTTCCACAGAGTCCTCCTTTTGGTAAGGCAGTTCACACTCCTGCAGCAGCACAGAGGATGAACTTGTCTGTCCTGTAAATGAAGAGAAAAAGGCTTAAATAGTTTCTGTTTAGCCCTGTTTTGTTGTTCAATATTTTGTATGTTAATTACAATTCTTGAGCAAACACACATTTATTAACATGGCTTTATAACTTGCAATGTAGAATAGAAATATTCTTTATTGGCCCACAACTGGGAAATTTCTGTACAACAGCAGAACAGAAATTGCCACAGGCAATCACAGCAAGTAGATTCACACAAAGATAGAAATATGCAATAGCCTGTATGAAAACAAATAAAGAAGAAAAAAATACTGTAACGTAAGGACAAAATTTCAACTTAAATACAGTGAAACTATAAAAAATAAAAAATACTCTGGTCCAAAGGAATGTGCAACTGAGAAGGTAAATTTAAAAATGTACCAAATGTGTATGTTCATTTGAGAATTAAAAAGACAGACTATAAACTGCAACTGCAAAGATGTTATTCAAAATGTGCAAACACCATAAGACTAGTAAATTATAACTAAGAGTCTTAGTACTGCTAGATGAATCATACGACTTTAAATAAGTAAACTCTGCACTGAGCTTAAAAGTAATACAGTATGTTGTAAAATACTCACTGACTGAAGTCTTTGAACGACCCTGATCTTTAGGTTTAGTGACGAGAGGCTCTGTACCGCCATCTGGTGGACAGGATATTGCAAGGGAGCTTGCAGTACCTTCCCTGCACGCAAATGTAAAAACACAGCTGTTACATGCAATTACGCAGTCCTTTCTAGAAAGCTGTATACGTGCCTTTACACGCAATTGTGATCAATCTACTGTATCTGAAGCAATCCCCTCCCTGACATGGGAGACTGTACGAGTGAAAGACAGTACAAAGGTGAAAGATTAGCTGTGATCAGGCCTGGAGCCTTATCGTTTAGCAGCTGATAATGTTAGGATTCTGCTGCTAGTCAAGGACAAAAGGTAAATTAAGGGCGGACCCACACTCACCATGACTGTGGGTCTGTGGTCCTGAAGCCTTTAGCAAATGGGTTGCTTGCAATTTTCAACTGAGTTATCTAAAAGCATAGAAAAATTCAAATATTAAACATTTTCTTTTCTCTTAAATCATTTACTTCATCTATATGAGAATGGTTGGGCCCATTCAGTATTCAGGCTACTGAAGGTCCAGTTCTTACCCTGTGGTTCTGATAGGCGGTGACGGCCATGAATCGTGTCTCAGGGAAGGAGAAAGAGCAAAAGTTCTTGTAGGCGTTTAAATGACTGTTGGGTGCTGGGTCCACATACACTACATGGAAGCGTGGCTGGTAACGGTGCATGGAGTTCAGAATCATCTTACAAACAGAAAGCAAGAGAAAACAAAGAGCCAGTTTAAATAAACGTTTCAGGGACTATTTCATCAACGCATGAAGTAAAAAGCAATAAGAGCATCCAACTGACATGTCCATTGTCATCCAGCAGGTTGTTGGTGAGCTTGAGAGTGTCAAACGACACTGTCTGCTTCATCCACTGGGCTCCGGGGGCCGGTGAGTCTGGGTGGAAATGCATCCTACTCGGAGCTGCAACATCCGCTCGCCCTGCTACCAACCATGAGGAGTTGTGGAATGCATATCTGAAACACAGATATTATTATTTCCTTTTTTTTATTGATATGAATTTAAGGATGCAGATGTTCAACATGTTAAGTCAGTTATTCTGTAGTGAAATCTAGGCAGTTAATTTATATAGCACCTTACACATATAGAGTATAAACATTAAAACATAATTAAATTAAAGCATAATTAAAAAGACATAGAGTATGTTAAACTATAGAACTTATTAAAAACAAACAGAAATATTATAAACAGAACATATTTGAATCAGAATGTTTTGAGCTTCTTTCTTACTTAATCAAAACTCTCAAGATAGTGTAAAAGTAAAGGAAGCTCAATCTGCAACGGTCTTCATATTTATGAATTAAATCAATATTGCTTTACCTGTATCTCTTGTCATCAACAGGGATGAAGTCCAAGAGCAGAACATACTCGGCTGAAGGATCCATTCCAGAAATTCTCACCTGAAATGTTGGAAACATCCTCCTACCGTTTTATGAACATAAAAAAACAAATAGATAAAGAAACATATTAGGCAATACAAAAAAACTACAGCAAAAAGAGCTAGTGGCTGAACATAGTGTTGCGTGTTTTGTGGTTAGACAGTTTCAGCTATTGGGACAGTCTAACTACAGGACACATTACAATACATTGTATGAAGCATTTGCCACCTTCCAGATTTTGTAACTATCATTTCTGTGCCCAGCTGGTCAAACTGCCGCCACAGTGCCTGCATCTCAAGTTGAACTCTGACCCCACAGACTTGGGGGGCCTTGGTGATGAATAGTACCCCTCCATCTGTGCAGCCAGGCAATGAAAGTTCACAGTTCTGGGACAGTGCAAGACCTAAGAGGAAAAGAAGGCAAACATCCATGTACATTGCTACATTTTTCCAAATTCTCAAAGCAGCTCAAGGTCAGCTCCCCCCTTCACCAGTTTGTCCTTGGTGAAGGGGGGAGCTGAGTGTAAAATAATGAGCACACATCATGTCATCAATACAATACGTAGAAAACACTCACCGTTCATCCTTTCGGTGTCTACTAATGTGTCTGTTCGCTCCTATTAGTTTTTGAAAATCTGGCTGCTAGCTGCTCCCCAGTAGTGAGTTAAACCCACAAGTTCAGTATGAAACATAAAAGTAGCAGCCTGTACAAAGTTTTCTCCCTCCAGTTTCCGTAAATGTGTACAATCAGGTTTTCCTGAGTGGTCGTTTGTGGCTGGGGGAACAGGGTGGTTTTATAGAGCACAGAACTCTCACTGGGGACCTCAACGCTGGCCTCATCCATTATAATACTCATAGCGGCATTGACACCAACTAATCAAAGCTGGAAGCACTTCGTTGCATTCAACTGCAAGAGAGACGAAGACCTGAATGCAATTCTTTGGGAAGAAGCAAAGATCTTATTGTGACTTGTAGCCTGAAGCCCAAGCTGTATTAACATTTTGCGCGTAACAGTTTGATGTTACTGGGTGTGAACAGATGAGAACAGAGACAATCTGTTTTTATTATTCATAGGGCCAGATTTTCAACACCATGTTAATTGGAGACTCACTTACACATGATGTATAGCTTAAAGTTCTGGTTTTCCTTAAAGGTTGAATTCCACCACACCAGTTAGCATAACTAGAGCAAGCTTTTATTGCTAATTTAAATAAACATCACAGAAAAAGTGATAAGTAGTTTGCGGGACTTAAAGATTCTGCTTGAGAGGCTTTTGCTTCCACATTTACCCTCATGTGGCACTTCGATGGGACGGTGTTGATTGTTCCAGCCTGAGGGATCCCAAGCTGTAAAGACTTTCCCCTAATTAATCACAGCATGATTCCGGTTTGTCAATAGGCCAGTTCCCTCTCTGATCGACTCATTAATCATTGCTTTTAATACAGCAGACAGGAATACCTCATATGCAGCTGAATGGCAGTCTTAACTACAACTGATTGTTTTAATATTGTTATTTTCAGGTGGTCTTTGTGATCATTGTTGACCTGTTAAAATCCTGATCTTGCCCTTTTTGCCTTGAGGGGCTGAAAAGGTGAGCGTGATGTATTTTTAACAAGCAATTTAAAGGAAAATGACTCCAGAGAACACAGTTGTATAAACAGTCAGATGTTTATTGAGCTGTATTTTTCATCAAAGCACAGTTGCCATAGTTACACAGAGATTTAAGCCTGTGTGGTAATTCACAAACACTTCATATACAACATGTTAGCAAATGGCATGTAAAGATGAAGACATGTGCTAAGTGTGTATGTGTCTCTGTGTGCGTGCTTGCATTTATGCATGAAATTGCGTGCTCGGAGGGAAGGAAGTTCCGCCATTTTTGTTCATAAGTTAGGCACTAGCTTCACTTCTGAGGAGGTCTGTTTGTGAGGGGGAAGAAAGAACATAGAGACAGCTTCAATATATCTAAGACAGACAGCAAGGTGAGGTTAGTTAAAAGAAAGATACAGAGGATTTAGTTTTTGTTGAAGGTATCTTTGATTATGGTAACCATGGCGTGGAGCTTCTCCTTGATTTCCTCTCCAAGAGGAGTCAGCTTCTCCCTCAGGCTAGTGATCTGCTCAGCGTTGACGTCCTGTGCCTGGCTGTAGGCCTGTCTCAGCTGCTCTTTGTATTCTTCCACGTAAGGGGTAGCCATTGCCTTCAGGGCCTCCAGGCGCTCGACAAGCTTGGTGCGCACAGACTCAACAATGGGCACCAGGGCAGCTCTGGTCTCATCCACATTGGTGGCTACCTTCTGACGCAGCTCCGTAATAACGGGCTCCATCTTGGCCCTCAGAGCCTCCATCTCGGCGTTCTGCTTAGCTTGGTACTCTCTGACGTAGGGCTCCAAGTGGGTGCGGTACTCCTCCAAGTGCTTTTCGAGGACCTCCCTCAGCTTGGCACGCTTGGGCTCTAGTTCAGCTCTGAGAGCCTCAATGTCAGCTGCAATAGAGGCACGCAACTCAGCAGTGGCATCAGAGATGCTGGTAACAACAGTGTCGGTCATAGGGGACACTTGGGCCTGCAGCTGCTTGATGTTGTTGTGTATATCCTCCAGGCGCTGAGCCAGGGTAGCCCTGGAACAATACAAAGGTTGAAGGGCTCATGACTAAATAATTGCAGCACTGAAGGACTCGTGAGAGAGTCATCAACTAAAACATTTTCTTACTTCAGTTCCTGGTATGGAGTGTCATCAAGCTGGTCCAGAGCTTTGATGGCACTTTCCTTTGCCTGTGTCATGTAGACATCCGCAGCAGCCCTGATATGGGCGAGCTGGGAGGGGGCATCAGCCTGCAGGGAAGCGGCCTGAGAGCCTGAGGTGAGAGGTGCGAAGACAAAGTTGAACATGTGCAACAGATCTTCTGAGACATCATAGATTCAGGAAAGAATGTGTCTTATACTCACCGACTGCCAGGAGAACGGCAAGAGCAAGAGCTACGAATTTCATGATGGTGGTCTAGAGTCAAAATACACACAGGATGTTAAAGAGGAACGGTGAAAACACACAAAGGAATATGGTAATGTATCCACTAAAGCAGTGTTAAATCTCCTGTCTAAAGTAGATTTATAGGTCTCAAAGATTGCTTTGCAAAACACTCATCCCCAAACTGACCTAAATTAGCTGGCAGCCAACATATGGCTATCTATTGGGACAACGTGCAATCTGAGTAGATTAGCAAAGCAGTTTAAGTCGATAAAATCCGAACTGTTTCATAATCTTGTTTAAAGGTTTAGCAAGTCAGCTGTCTGGGTTAGAAGACGATCTCAATCCGGATGAATAAATGAGTTTAGAGACATCTTTAAATGGAAATACCAGCTGTAATACCCAACAGCTTCAACCTGAAATTGTAATGGCAAGAAAGAAAAGTCCTAATGAGAAAACACTTATCTTTCCACAATTGTATGTTTTAGCCTCTCGTTCAGCAGTTGAGGTCTCACAGAAAAGCAAGACTGCAAGACTTTGGAAATTTTAAAAACTTGTGATTTTTTTTTCTGATCCCCCAGCCTGAAGACCAAATTACAGTTCCTATCCCAGTTGCTGCTTGCCTTACCTGGTGGAGTTGGTGACGAGACTGAACAACTCTAGCCACAGCAAAGTTTTTATAGTCCCCGGATGAGGGACGAGTCCTTTGCAGAGGAGGGGGCGGAGAGGAGGAGTGGAACAATGAGGGCTGCGTGTCTCCGTGGAGGTGGACCTCACCCCCGAGCCATCTTCCTCAGCAGGGGGATCGGGTTGAGGGTTCAACGGTCACATGCTGGTAGGAGATCAGGAACACACGTCAACAGATCTGGCAAAATATGTCCTATACATTATCACTGTTCAATACACATGGTAACTTTTACAGAATTTATTCTTTCCAAGAAGTTTTTTTTTGTTTTTTGCTGCTTTTCTTGTGTCTGAGACATCACATGGTTATGAAAACAAAACAATGCAGACAAAGCCAAGAAACCTAAGATAATAAGGGAAGTGTGATTTAAGCAGACAGTCCGCAGTAGTGGAGATGTTGGAAAGATGAGGGGGAGGCTAGGAAAGAGTAAGGAAAAAGAGTGAATACAAAGAATTTCACACAAGCAGAAAAAGTTATCCAAATGTGTTTGCCAGAAAGCCACATTATTTTTACTCGTTGTACTTCTAAAAATGCTGCCAAGTAAAACAATGACGAGTGCAGAGAGCACATGGACTTGATATGGTCAGCTTTCTGAAATGCAACAGCATTCAATGAAAAGTTGTGTGTTGAAGATACCAAACACACATACCACCCCACAAACAATATTATGTATAAAGTATCAAAACAGAATTATCTCAGCATTTAGATAACAAAATTTGTCACTGGTAGAACGCTCGTGTGTGTGTGTTTGCGAGATGATTAATAGGTCAAAGAGTTGTGTACTCTGTCCTGTTGTTTGTTGTCCTGTCACCTGTGGACTTTGTCATTCTGGCTTCATGTGATTTGTGGATTTGAAGCGATCACATTATATAATTAAACATGTACATGTGTAGTGCATTCTGATAGCTCTATACTTGTGAGGTTGAAATGTGAAACTTCTGGAAAAGAAAGTGAATAACAGCCAAGTGTTTTTAGCAGTGGTATCCTTGCAGAGAGGAAGCTGTAGTGTCAGCACGGCAACCAGTTGCAGGATTAATCATTAGAAGCACTGGAGCTACTTTTCTTGCATAATGTCAGGCCTATATGGTTGATGCATGTCTTTGTGAAAGCTGTTTCTTTCAAACCGTTTTTTCTGTGACTTCTCCCTCTGTTCTATTGCAACAGCTCCACAGTATGTCTTATGCAACACTGATTGTTATATCACAATAATTTGAAATAGGAGGCAAATAATGCTTGGTAAACACAGCAAATGTGATGAAATATAACCTCTCACAGCTCTAAAAACAGTAATTGTGCAGGGGACTGGCAAAACTAAATGCTGCTAAATACTATTTGGTTCCATTAAATAACCAGCTTTTACAAGCTGAAATAAGACTGGAAAATAATTATGTTGTCATTTAAATTGGTCTGAAGCCCATTTTGGGTGTCACTATCTTTTACTGTAGTTTGTGAGATTAAGAAGCTAACGGTATGATGAGTTTTGATGGATCTATAACTTAGCAATGTTTCTGGCCAAACTGTTTCTCCCCAAATCTATATTTTAGATGTATTTGTTTATCATTTGCTTCTTTCCAGTAAGATAATTGGTTAGCATGTGTTTTTTAGACCTAATTTTAAGTCACCTTCGCAATTCACAGATTGTCTGTTCTCTATCTCTTCCTGATTGCATTATTGAGCCAACATTTCACAGAGGGCTAGCTAGTTTATATAACTAGACCAACGAGTCGACCCCCTTTTCCCTCCCTCCCCATCTCAAAATTTTCACCATGCTGTTATCAGCTGTGGTGACTTGTCTGAAACTGATTAACAAAATGCTCCAGACAAGCTGAAAACTGTGACAATGGTGGGTGAGGACACATCACATGGAAACATTTGCATGGAAAGACTAGTTTATTTATTTTTTTATCTAATCAAAAATGCTGAGATGTATCCATCTTCTTCATCTGAAAAGAAAACCACATTTTGCTATATTTTTGTCTCTGTTGTGTTTCTGCATCTGCCATTTAAAAAAAAATGCCATCAGGTCTTGAAGGAGCGTAAATGCACAAAGAGACATGAGAGAAAAAATTTTGATTTTTGCACAGTCTTGAAAAACTTTTATCGGCTCATTCAAAAGTTGCTCGGGATTTCATTAACCTTTTGCAGGATCATACAATTTTTTGAGTAACTCGGGATCTTGCAAAACTTTAGCAAAGTCATCCAAAAACTAATCTTAAAGATAGTCTGTTAGAAGCAACGTAATTCTCTGGAACAGTTTGCTAAAACATATTCAGAATCAATCTGACTGACTGAGAATTTTGCTAAACCCTTTGTAGGTGATGCAAAAGAGATTAGAGGTCTTGTAAAAGTAACTCTGGATCTTGAGTCTTGCAAGACATTTCCAGACTCTAACATATTGTGGATTCCACCAAAGTATCTTGGTGTCTCAGAAAATGTTTTATTATCATCTTGGAAAAATTGTTTGGTATGTTGCAAAAGTATCATGAGTGAAACAGGCTGTGTCAGAGAGGAAACTTATCTGGAACAATAACCTTTGAGACTCCTTGGATTGCTGTGCATTGATTCAGCATTCCAAGCCGATCTGCGTCTGTAGATACCTGCTGTCGGTAGTGTTGCTGGCAGAAGAGTTTCTGAAGTCCTAATGTGTCAGAAATAGAAGAAGGTTTAGAAACTTTGATCTGTTTAAAGGAATTCTTCTGTGACTTTGATTAAATCTTGTTTAGAACATTAATTTTTCTCCTGATGAATACAAACTACTTCCATGAACATATTAAACAATTACACAGGGTTTGCTAAATATTTTATCAGAAAATCCAACATTTGATCATGTGCTAGCTGGGGGTCAAAGGTCATCTAATTGTTCCAGCTGCATCCTTGGTGGAGCGCTGCTCTCAGACCAGCAGGGGTGGTTATCTCAGCTGTAAGCAACAACTTGCTTGCACTTATTTTTCTCCAAAGCACACACCGTTGTAAATCGCTATACCCAAGCCATTTTGACTGTGTGGTGTGATTTTGCAATATCACATCTGCTAAGGTCACTTCTTCTTTAATACAGACATTTGTGACAAAGTCTCTCTAGCAGAGCAGCACTGTTGGTTGTAACATCCTGAGGGCTGGAAAGCTTGACAGCAAAGCAAGACAATCCACCCTGAACTCAGATAACCGGGACAAACTCAAAATAGTTGTTATTTAATCATAAACTAATTTACCCCTTCATCGCACATATTAAGAAAAATGCTTTTTTTCATTTCTAGAGCTTTTATTGAAAATATCCAGACATAAAAAAGTGATCTTCCATTCTGATACTATAGATGTGCAGTGGCCACAAAACAGTTTCATAATCTTTAACCCTTTTATATTTGTTACATTTATAACACTAACTTTGATACATTTTAATAGTGAAGTTTTGTGTGATAGATCAGCACAAAGTAGCAGTTACTTGTGGAGTTTCAGAAAATACTGTAGACACATGCTTTTATCAATAAAACCCATACATTTTAACAGTCATATCTTTTTAGCTCCTTTACTTTAATACCTCTATACAAAATGCAGTGCAGACACTTCTTTTTGACCCCTATTTAATGAATGAAGTTCATATGAGAATGCATAATTTAATTAGAGTATTAATTTTAATCCAGTCCAGAGGAGAAGGTAGATGGATAGGAAAAAGTACATGGCAGATAAAAGAAATCTAATAAATGAAAATCTTAAAATGTGGTTTGTTTTTGGATTTCCACTCTGCACAGGTCTAATGTCATTGGCAACCTCTCACAACCTCTAACATTTATTTAGTGGCATACTTTTTCGTGTCATTTCTGACCAACTTCCATGTCCCTGCTAAGCAAAGCAGCACAGCATGGTGCTGCCACCGCCATGTTTCAATTTGGGTTCAGGGTAATCTATAGTTAGTTTTATCTTGTGCTTTTCATGGAGTTCTTTCTTTTGTTTGTTTACTATTTATCCCAAAATACTTTTGGCAAACAGCAAGCATGACTCTTGTGGTTTTCTTTCAACAATTGCCTCTGATCTGTGTACTCCCACCTGAGCTGTTGATCTTTTAAGCTCCTCCAGAGTTACTGTCAGTCTCCTGTGTTTAGAAAGAAAAAAAAACATTTCTGTAATCAAAAAAGCTGGCAGCACAACTTATGTCTTTAAACTTGCATCTGAACCAGATCAAATCAGTGACAATCCAATCTGGTCAGGATTTTAGTTCTTGTGTACTGAGAGTTTACTTTCTTTTTTCACATGGTGTTATACTGACAAAAGCAATCGAAGAAAATTGAGGACACACCTGGGCAAGTTCTATGGCAACCAGAAATCAGTGAGTTGGCTCTTTGATCAGTGATAAAGAACATTATCTTCCCTGTTTATGAGTTTCTGGTGCCATTTGCTGTTCTAGATTCTGTTCCTTAGATAACCGAGTTTATTGAGATGGACAGTAAACGTTGGGACTTACTGAAATGAGTACATCATAACCTTGTTAGAACATTTCACTCTTCAAAGTTTGAAGTCTTTCCTGTTCCACAGATCCAAGAGACCAGATTAAAAACAGTGTCAATGACATTTATTGGTATGGAAAAGGTTACAAAGCTATTCCTGGGGTTTCGATAAACTACAATAAGAACCATTATCAACAAATGGAGAGAACATGCTTGCTGGACGCTCAAAGATGTGTCCAGTCTATCACAATTACTCCTAGTGTGTTGAGAGAATTCATCCAGAAAGTCGTGAAAGGTCATGAAAGACCTGATAAACACTGTTAAATCACTACATGCCTCACTGTTTTTAATTAAAATCATAGTTTGCCATCAGCTAACACTTTTAGAAAACTATTCTGGGAACTGGAGAGACAAAAGGGAAACTCTTTGGAAAATGTACATTTCACTACATGATGCATAACACCAGAGCAGCATTTTAGAACTGAACAGACCTGCAGTAGAAATATGAAGGAATCACTGGTGAGTGAAGACTCCGATAGAGACATTACTAAACCAGTTTTACCGTAACATCCATCGTGTAATTGGCTTAGAAATGAATGTGTTACAAAGTGCAACCTCACACTGGGATTGTGTGCTTTGCGTAGGTGTTGGTCATCAAAGTTTCAAGGCCTGTTTGTGATTCTAAAGCATTGCTCAAGATGAAGAGGCCATTCACCCTGATACTTAAATAAAACAGACACGATAGGGATGATTTGCTGTCCACCCGTGCATGTGGGTGAATTGGAGCAGATTTCTGGAAACCACTGAATTGTTTCCTGTCATTTTACCTCCACTGATTCATCCTGAATTGCAGTGGATGTATTTGCATTTACTATTCACAAAAGCAGAAATGGTATATTAAAAACCAGGAAGTAATTTTCTTTTAAATGCAATAAATCACTTGCACCCCATCAAGATAAGCTAACTAACTTTTGCAGACTTAAATTTATAATTTAGTTTCAGAGTCAATTATCATTGATAAAGAGCTTCAAAAACTTTTTGTTCATCCACCCATCCATATTCCGTTCCCACTTTCTGAATTTATATTCTCGGCTGTCCTCTAGTGGTCAAATCTTGGAATACTATATAATGTTCGTACATTTGAAGCTGCAATTCTGCCATCATCTGTGGACAACCAGTCCTGTGCTGATAATAATGATGAAAATTTTTTTGTATCAGTGGGACTCGTACTGTATTCTTCAAGCCAGAAACTGACTTGATTAGAACTATTCATACCTATTGCAAATTTAGATTTAACTGTTTTCATTCATCCAAGACATTCTTTTCTGAAAAGAAAGAGAACAAGCACCTCTCAAAAGATGAAAAAGCTATTGACTTTCTTTATTTTTATTTTATTTTTTCAAAATTTGTACTTACTTTATATAATTTATTATCTTTTGAGAGATGCCTGTCTCACTTTCTTCCAGAAACAAATTTTTCTGTATAAGTTGTTCCAAATTGTTTTAACTTAATTTTTCTTCTGCTAACTCATATCCACAAAAATTGCAGGCATCACTTTAAATTTTACAATATTCCAGCCTACATTGCACACTATTAGTATGACAGTTATAAATAAATAAACCAAGCTGGGAAGAGTGGCCAAAAATTAAACTCAAGTATGAGCAGCACTACTTCAAAAATAACTCAAATAAAATTAAAGTATTTCACAAAAAGGCTATATTCTGAGAAACTGATCTTAACATCTGATTAAAAAAATTAAAGGAGATGGAATCAGGCAAGCAAAAAATGTAAAGTAATGTGCAAATTTGGTGTTTTAAAAACTAAAATTTAAACAATACAGATAAATAACATATTAACAAAATAACAAATTCAAGCAGAAGAAACACTTTTCCAAATCAAATCTTTTCAGCAAAAAACCTGCAAAACTACTGCTTACAATAGATAATGTGTATACAGTATATGCTAGAACAAGTTAAAGTACTCCCAGTGGCAATATATAGTTTTTATTGTAGCCTCTCTTTCCCCCCAAATGACACAACAGACTTAAACATCTGATCAAGCTTGTACAAAACAAAAGGTCTCACTTTAACATTTCATATTTTTCATTAAAATATGACTGAAGTTACTCACAGTGGGTAGAGCATAAACATGAATACAGGATAGAGTATCAAAATTGTACTCAAGTTAGAGTGGTGGCACTTCATAATAATATTACTTAAGTAAAAGTACGATGCAGTAAAACTAAAAATGCAATTTTCCCAAAATGTACTAAAATAAATGTAACTGAGTAAATTACTACGCACATGTGTAAATAAATAAATAAATAAATAAACTTCAGGTTTGAGATATTTAACAAGACCACATAAAAGGGTGAAAGAAAACCTGCCTTCATGTTAAGAAAATACAAAAAACGGATGCTTTATTCCCATAACAATTTTCTATACTTCCTATGTGACAAGTAAAAGTTATTTTTGCGTAATATTCTTTGATAGACATATGATTAAATATTTTTTTTGCAGAATCTATTGTTATGTTATTCCATTCATTGACACTGACATATGGAAATTCACAGTCTTGGTGAAACCACAATATCCGAGTTTACATGAAGGCGTCACGTGGCTCAGCCAGTCAGAGCTACAGAAAACAAGAAAAGCGTCCATGGAGATGATGTTTATATCGTAACTGTTCGTCCATTATTGCTTTCTGATAATACCGCGGCTTTCACGAAGAGCTGGAAACTTCTTGGAACTGTTGAAAGTTCCGATGAATAAGCGGTTCAGGTAAGGAAGGTGAACTGACCGTTACGAATGAGTTTTTCTTCAAATACTAAGCCTGCTGAGCTAACGTTAAGCTAACATCGAAGCTCTTCCAACACTCCCCATCCTACGCAATAATACAATATCTCATAAAATGTTTTCATTCGAAGTTGCTGTTCTGTAGTTGCTAATGCGGGCGGTTTGGACTCAGTTCGCCTATTTATATGGTGCTGTTTTTTTCTCTTTGCCGACCTGTGAAGTTATCTCATTCTGTAATCCTATTATTAGCGCAGCGCTGTGAGGGAGACTGCCTTAAAGATATTTTAGTGAGCGCGGTTCCATCTTCACCAGGTTATTCTACGTTAGCATCAGATTTTTGCTCTGTGAACCAGCTTTCCTCGTCTCTCTGCAGTAACCATGACAGCGGCTGCTCTCATAGGAGACCAGCTGATACTTGAGGAGGACTACGATGAGAGCTACATCCCCTCTGAACAAGGTACGCACCATAACCTGATTAAATTGACCGCTTTGGAGAGTGTTGGAAAACCCAAGACTATAAAATTTGTAGCAGTTGTAATGTTTATTTGTTTGTTTAAGGATCCCCATTAGTTTCCACCGTAATAAAGACTATCTTCCTGTGGTCCACACCAAACGTTACTATAAAAATGATTTACAAACATTACAGAAAAGATGTAATAATATTCCTTGAGACACAAACAAAATTAAACACAAAATTCAAATCGACTGCTTCAATGACCTTACTCCTTCAAGACTCATTTCATCAAATCAGTGTATTATTTCATCGTATATCTAATGGTGTTTCTCTGGATCTCCGTCTGGTTAGTTTGGAAAATTGTCAAATTGCACGGACAGATATAAGATCACGAGAATAATTTTAAATACACAATCCTAACAGTTGAGCCAGAGAGAGTTAGGAAAAGGAATGAACTGAAAGAGGAAATAAAGTGTTGATAAATCTTTGATAGATATTATAAGTTATATTTCCTCTCCAACTGTCTAAAACTGATTTCCATCTGTGTATCCATTTTCCCCATAATCCATGATTCCTTTTTCTTTCTTCCTGTTTGTTTTTTCTTTTATCCTTCTATCATTCCTCAACCTCTTCCTTTCTTCCTGATGAATGTTCAACATCTAGATATCAAGGATGACCAGATTTGTTCTCTCAGATTATCTCTGAAATCACATTTACAAAAACAAATTCATTATTAAGTCACTTGTTTGATAATTGTAGTTTTCTGAAGTTTACTTCTGTTTGATTCATCACTCCCATGATTGATCTGGTGTTCGCAATGTGTGGATGCACATTCCTGTTCATCAAGACTCACTGTTTTTCTTTTGACTGTGATAGTTTATCTCATTCAGTAATAATAAAGTAACATAGAATGATGTCTTGTACCACAGAAATGTTTAAAAAATTGATAATCTTCTGTTCATATTTTCCCATGTTCTTCTCACTCCTGGTGGTCAGAGATCCATGAGTACGCGAGAGAGATTGACATTGATCCCGACAATGAGCCGGAACTTCTGTGGCTGGCCAGAGAGGGCATAGTCGCCCCTCTGCCTCCTGAGTGGAAACCATGGTGAGTAAAGAAGAAACTTCTTCCCCAGTAGGATTATCTGAGTTCAACAGGAAGTTAGTACAGCACGGTGTTATTTTTTTGTGTGTGTTTATTCGGAATTGAATAAATGTTAATACATGAAGAATAAGACTACCTTCAGTGTGTTAAATTGGGTCTTTCATAGCCGAGCACGCCTATACCTTAAACCTCTCCACATTAATCAACACCATCCTGTTCCTTAAGGGAACAAGTTGTCTTTGTTCACCAATTATCTAAGGGCATCAAAGTAAAGAGGGCAAAATTTAAATGCTCACTAGACTTTACCTCATAGTTTTCCAGTATGCTGGTTTACTACCCTAGTTTAATTTGTTACTGATAAATCATAGAGATAAATTATGTGCTTTCAGCATTTTCAGCTCAAAGTGATTTTTCCTCTCCTCTTTCGTGGCAGCCAGGACGTGACGGGGGACATCTACTACTTCAACTTCTCTACTGGTCAGTCCACCTGGAACCACCCCTGTGATGAGCACTACCGGTGCCTGGTGGTGCAGGAGCGCAAGCGCAACCCGCTCATAGGCGCCACTGGGGGGGAAGGAGCTAAGAAGGACAAAAAGAAGAAGAAGGAGAAGAAGGAAAAAAAGGAAAAGAGGAAGAAAGAACCACTGAAGACTCCAGCAGTTAGTGACTCCACTGGATTTTATGTTGTACATTTTTAACAATTAAAAGATTTATGTTTAGACATTTTTTTAGGGTCTCGATCATAAGAGAGTCACCATTCCTTTTCAACTAAATAAAACTCTAAAACATGAATCCTCTCATCTGATTTGATAACTCTTTGGGGGAAAAGATTTCAGTGGGAAGCCTGTCGTTTCTTCACTGACTCTCCATCTTTTTCTGTAGGCACTGAGTTCATCTTTAGGGCCGTTACCGTCCCCGCTGCGTACTCTGGCTCCTCTTAGAGGTTTAGACATCTTGGGGCAAGGCCCTCTCTCTGGGTCTGTCACATCTGCCAGGGGGTCCCTCTGCAGCTCAGGGGGGCTGGAACCTCTCAAGACGTCCCTTCCAGTAAAACTTTACCCAGAATACATTTTTGTATTTACGTATTGACATTATGTTTGCTTTAATATAGTTTTTGTTTATGTTTTTTTTCTTCAGGGTCCTCGAAGCAGTGGGGCAGCCAGTATTTTAGGCTCCAGGAACGAGGAGAGGGTTTCACTGAGTTTGCACGGTTTACATTATGATGATGATGATGATGATGAGAAAATCTCTGATAATGAGGTTGGCTTAATTTTCCGATGCTTTCAGAAATTGGTTATTTTTTTTCTCTATACAAACCAGACCTGGTCTTATTTCCAGCTGAGTCCCCGTGGATCAGACAGACTGATGAAGAACCTCCATTTAGACCTGGATGCTCTTGGAGGAGGGCTGCAGTATGAGGTAGACAGCTTAAGCTTGAGTAGCTCTTCAGCAAATGATGTAAAGCTTTTTAAAACTCTTTCCTGAAGTCCTCAAGCGCTTGGTTTCTGTGCGCTCATTTTGATCAGGAGAGTGAGGCCAGTGGTGCGACTCCAGCTGAGGAGAGAACGGAGCCGGAGCTGCAGAATTTGGCTCTGTCTGGAGACCACAGCCCCGAACCACCATCCCATCAGGTAAACACATCATCAAGCTTTCTGCTCCCTCCGGTTTGCTGTGAAGTGTTTTATTCATTCAGGTTGTTAGCTTAACTATGTTTAGTTACTATTTATGTATTATAGTAATTATATTAAATGTTAACATTGAGGATTTTTTCTTGTTTGGAAATCCAAAATATTCTAACAGCACCTGAATGCTGTGCTCTGAAAACTTGTTTTTGATCATTTGTCATGTTTTTTTCCCACCATTTGTTTGAATCATGTGTCACTCCTTGTCCTTCGTCTCTATAACGTTAAAATCTCTCAACCTTTCCCGGACCCACACATGTTCCTGCAGCTGCTGTGCTGCTGGGATCTGTCCTACCGGCGCGGCTTTTACTGTGCCTTCCTCTTTGTCCTCCTGTCCTCTTACTGCCATTGTTACTGCTTTGCTGTTTGAGCCGAAGCAACCCTGGCTTGTTTGTTTTATCACCATGGATCAGAGTCATTTATGGATATAAGTTTGCCTATAAAGAGCTCTATTTCCACCAATGCCATCTATAATAGAGGTGCACAATATAAGAAAACTTGATGCAACTTGGATTGATTTGATTTTATTGGCTATAATATAGGTTTGGAAGTGAGATTGTAATGTGTAAAAGCTCATATTATTCTGTCAGGACACAGTGGCAGTTTTAATAAATATATAAAAACATTTATTCTTTATAAAAGTTACATACAATAGCTTTAGTAAAGTGAGGTTAGGATTACTGTCCCTTCATTTCATCTGAACTGTTGTTTGAAGAAATCCCCCACTGCCTCAATTCAGTCCTGAAATAAAAAGTTCATTCTTGTAAATGACTTACTCTGACCTTTCTTGTTTATGTGAAAAATATGTACAACTACAGTTAAGCCAAAAATATTCATTTCCCTGAAGATTTAAATTTTAAGTTATTATTTAATTTGCACAACATCTTTCTTCTGACTGAGTCTTAATCTAACCAAAGATATGTTGTAGGATATGGAAAAAAGCTCAGTTTGATTTGTTTGGCTCTAACATTTTAAGTTTTAGATTTGAAAGAGGATCTACTTTATTTTTTACCATGCTTTCTTTAGTTACATCAGTGTCCATGGGAATTTCTTCATGTTGAAATTGTGTCCATCAGTTTTGCATGCTGTTGTTTAAGGAACATCACAACCTTTATTGTCCTTCTGTGGGGGGGTTACAATCTTTTTGTCTGCCTGATTCCCTCTCCTACCCCCATGTCTGCCCCTTTGTGTCTCTGCACGCCTTCCTTTATGTTTTGGGATGGATGGACTGGTCTTCTTCTGCCCCTCCACCAAGGACTCTTTAAAGGGCTGCTACATCCAGCTCTCTGCCAAGGCAGGCAGCAGGAGCCGAGCCAGTGAGGAGGGAGCTGAACATTTAGCTGAGGGGTCAGAACAGGAGGTGGAGGAAGGAGAAGATGTAAAGAAAGTGGATGGAGATGATGGAAAAGAAGGAATAGTAAAGAAGGCAGAGGAAGACAAGGCAGGGAATGAGAATAACGATGGAACAAAGAGAGAGAAGCAAGATAATCTAAGCCAAGAAAAGGAAAGGGAAGAAGTAGAAGAGCTTCAGAGTGGAAGTAAAGAGAGAGAACTTGAGGAGTTGGAGGAGGGAGTCTGTGTGGGCAAAGATGAAGCAAAACAAGTTTCAGAGAGCACGGGTCACAGCAGTGAACAGAATGAAAAGAAGAGTAATGAGGCATTAGAAGAAGATGTTGAGAGCCAGAATGGCGAAGGCAAGAACAGAGAGGAGAAAATTGAGAGCAATAAGAGTGAGAAGAATGTAGAGGAGGAAAATGGAGGAGAGGAAGAAGCAGAAGAGCCTGAAATTGAGGATGAAATTGTTGAAGAATGCTTCGGTGTTTCGGATGGGAATGGTAGTGGAAGCGAGAAGCTGGGGAAATCAGATGGAAATAGAGGTGAGATTGAGAGAAACATTGATGATGATGAATCCCAGAGTGAGTGTGAGAAGGAAGAAGAGAAGAATCACAAAAGAGGGCAGGAAGGGGATGAAGACGAGGAGGATGAGGGTGAGAGTGGCGGAGTTCTGAGGGGTTGCTCCATAAGCCACAGAAAACTGACAGAGACCCCGGAGGAGGAGTTAGAAATGTTTGTACAAAGCGAAGGAGAGGGGACCTCGAAGGAAGGAGTGGAGATAGAAGACGAGTCAGAGGACCGAGCTCCAGCAGGAGCGTCTGAAAGTGAGGAGGAAGTGGTTGAGGTGTTTAGAGCATCATCAGGAGGCCCGTCTCCAGCCCAGCCGGCCGGGCGAGGACAGAAGACTCCCTCCTCCCTTCCTGCAGAGGTAGGGTTTGGTGTCGCCTCTGTCCTCCTCCAGGCTCCCGGCTCTGCAAGCATGTAGCTCCCCAAGTCCAACTCCAGCACCTTAGGGGCCATTCACAGTTGTGTTGCTGTGATTCTGTCTGGATGTTACCGTGCATGCAAGGAGATTACCCTCATCAAAGGATAATCTGCTTGTGTCCTTGAGGATTGGATTAGAAAGTTTTGGTCCCTGCACCCCATTGGTGGTACAGATTAGCCAGCTGCTTTTGTGAGCTGTTCAGTCAGAAATTGGGCCTCCATTTCCTGCCACCACCTCCCATTTTAAAGTTTTCGCTTTGCTCTTAGAAATCTTCAGAGTTCAGTTTGCAGCCTTGCTTGCATGTTTGTCCTGCATTAGTATTGTTTCGGTGTTTGTCTGCGTGCTTCTGTTCGTGCATGCTCAGAGCCATTGCTCTTCCACTGAGCGTGTTTGTGTTGTTGCAGGAATCTGGGGCCAATAAGAACATGGCAGAGGTTTTTTCTTCGTTGGACCTGAAGGTAATCTGATCGCCTTCTGTAAAACTCATCACACATAAACTTGGCTGTTTGATTTCTGAAAGTCTCGAAAATGTTCTGGATTTTTCTTTTCTGTCTTTTAGCTGTCACAGAAGGTTCTAGACATCAAAGATTTGTCTGGCACAATCGGTCTGCTGGAGAAAGATGAGAGGGAGGAAACGGGAGATGTAGAAGGGAAAGAGAGTGGAGTAAAGACAAAGACTGAGCCCACCAAGAGGTTATTTGTGAATGATGTTTGAATATTAATGCTGATCTTAGTGAGAAGTCGCTTCAAAGGTTTTTTGATCTTATGCTCCCAGTATTCATGGTACAAATGATCATCACCCTCCTTATATAGAGATGGTTGCCCCTCATCTGCTAAAATACTTCTTATAACAATTAGGCCATGACCTTAACTACTCCTTTATGGGTCTGCTATGATCCCTGACATCATGGTGTTGATATCTGTTTCCTTAAGATCATTGGTTCTGTTGGTTATGAGGTGTAGGCTGTGTAAAGAGAGTAGTTTTTTTTTACATCCAGGTCAACCACAGATTGTTAGTTGGAATAAAGTGAGAAGGAGAAGTTGATCCCAGGATTTATCTTGCAGTGAAAAATGTTTTCAGTTGGGGTGTACTCAGTCAGCAAAAATAAAGCATTATTAACATCAATGCCTATTTTCCAAGCAAAACATTTAACATTAGCCTCATAGGCTACGTTCACACAGAAGACAGATTCCACCCAACTCTACTTTTCACTGCTGGTTCAGCATTCTAATTACAATCTTTTTACCAAAAACAAAGTTCAATTTGTGCCACTTCCATGTGTGGTACTAATTCTGAGACATGTTAGATTGTTTTTAAAGCGTCTGCTGTCTGAAGAGTGAACATTTTTCGTCCATATTACCAGTCTTTCTTGGTCAACTTATTCAGGCTTCCTGAACGCCACAGCCTGGAAATGTCCCACAATAGTTGTACTTGTGGAGAATCAGTGGTCATTGCTTACTAGAACAATGTTGTTAGACTGACTTTAAAATCTTGGTACAGGTTGCTATGATCACATTGATTAAAAAATACCACAGTATTATTGAGTCTTAGCGCTTACACAAATTATTGCACTGAGATCATTTTCACTTTTAGCTGTTGATGGTCATAATGTTTTGGCTGGTGAGTGCATTCTTATTATGGCAAACGGTTTTTAAGTATTAAGATACAAACTAGGAGTGAACATTTATAGTATCGTTTATAATTTAGCATAAAAAATGTATCATAAGAATTTAAATTCATCGATAAATTTCAGGCAGCGATGTTTAAAAAAAACTGAATGCATTATCAAAAAATTTTAATTTTTACTACATATTTTCCACTAATATCAGTGAATTTGAAACTTAAATATGATTAAATGCAACTTATTTAACTAAGTGGCGTTCTTAAGAAACCTATTTCAAATGGGAATGCTTTTCAGCAGTATTTGTTGGAGGTGCTAAAAAGGTAGTAATAAATATATTTTTTTAATCATAATTTTTATTGTTAGGTTGAAATTCTAAGTCCATATCACCCACCCCACTACAAACAAAAAAAGCTGCCATTTTTGTAAAGTGAGCACAACTTTTTTTGCATCATACTTGAAAGATAAACTGTAGAATGACCGTAACTCTTGTCTTCTCCTGATGTCTCTTTAGTCCAGCGCTGCCTGAAGACAAAGTCGAACCAGCGGCTCAAAAAGTTGATCGGCTTGTCCTCCACCAGTCCAGCCATTCGCTGTCCAGCTCCTCCGACCTTGAACTAAGATCCCCCAAACATCCCAAAACACAAAACTTCGCTGTGACTCTGGGGCTGCAGAGACCCGAAACCTCTAGAGGTCGGCCTGGCAGGACGGTAGACACCCCGGTCGAAAATACGGAACCGTCCTCAAAAAAACAAGAAAGTTTTCTGGAAGAAGAGACAAACTGGAAAGCACGGACGGAGAGAGAAAGAGAGGAAGAGGAGAAGATGAAGGCAGAGAGAGAGGAGAGTAGTATGAAGCTGAAGAGGGAGGAGATGGAGAGGGAACAGGATAGGCTGAGAAGAGAGTTTGAACAAGGGCTGGAGGAGGAGAGGGAGCGTTTGTTGAAGGAAAAGGAGGCGAGGATGCGTCTCCTTCAGGAGGAACTGAGGAGGGAAGAAGGGGAGGAGGAAGGGAAGCTGAGAGAGGAAAGCGAGAATAAACTGAGGTAGGTGTTGGTTGAATTTACCTAACAGTTTAATCACAAACTTACTTGAACTATAATACCTGTGTTGCTCTGTTTTTCTTTTTGTCTGTGTATTTCCAGGGAGCTGCGGCAGAATCTTGTGTCTGAGAGGAGAGAGGAGGAGGCCAGCCTGAAGGAGGAGGCTGATAAAACTCTGGAGAAGCTACGAGACTCTGTCAGAGAGGAGAGGGAGCGGCAGCAGCAGAAACTCAGGTCAGATATACTGTACATGAAGGAAATATGGAGCACTGAGGACTTACTCACTTATTGCCATGTTACAAGCAAAAAGTTTAGAATAGAAATAGCCTTTATTGTCCCACTGAGGAGGAATTCAGGTGTAAAAGCAGCATGGGTTCACACAAGTGGTTCCAAAAGTGATGATAATATAAAAAAATAAGATGAACAATAATAAAAATAATAGTAATAATATACATATGTACAATTTTATGTTAATATGTTTTAGTGGAAATGATAAAGGTATCATTGTTACCTTTTTTAAAAACATTTCTCCAGAAAAACATGAAATGTTTGGTGCACAACTTTAAGTCCTTAGGGTTTTTGAGCATCTTTAACTCCACCGTCAACATTAAGACTCTTCTTTTTCAGGGAAGAGAATGAGGCGATGTTAAAGCAGACGCACGCTGCCCTGGAGGCGCAGAAGAAGCAGGACATGGAGCGACTCAAGGCGGAGTCAGAGGAGGAGCTGAAGGCCATGAAGAAGAGGCTGGAGAGGGAGAGGGAGGAGAAACTGAACACGCTGAAAGAGGAGGTGACCGAGCATGGGGAGCAATTTAGATAAGCTGTATCTGAAACTAGCAATACCGCACTACTAACAGATTTACTCACCGTACAGCTGAATGCGACAATTTTAATGATCAAATGTCAAAAGATTTTTTAATTTTTTTTTTATAAATCCACCGCAAAGTTTTCATTTGGTCTGTTTTGATGGATTTTTCTGGCAAAATAAAGAAAGATCAGTTTGTGTTTACAACTTTTTGTCTGTACAAAGGTCAACAGTTCAGAGAGGAGGAGGGAACTGATAGTGAGTCCCCGACCTGAACAGCAGCTGGCAGAGTACCACAGAGAGGTTAGGGAACACAAACATACACGCACGCAGACACACACACACACCTAATGTCAGCAGCATCATCTAAGTAAGCTTTGTGCTGTTTGTGATTGTTTGTGCGCCCGGCGCAGCTGAGCGATGTGCTGCAGGAAGTGCGGGACGAGGTGCAGCATGAACATGAGAGGAAGCTGGAGCTGCTGAAGGATGACCACCGGAGAGAGATGAACGGCATCAGAGAGAAATATCTGGACGAGGTCAGACTTCAGAACAACTTCTGATTTAAAACAGAGGCCAATTCTGACATATAACTAAGGAATGTTTACAAATATCCTGGAGAAAAATAAAATCCTCATGTTTGCTTCCAGATGATTCTTTTTTTTTTTTTTTTCAAAATTTATTTATGTTTTAACATGAGGTACAATGTAAAGGCAATGCAAGAGTTATATAGTTAACAGTGTACCTTTAACATACAAACATAATTGGGCTAGAACAAACCCAATTATACCCACATATATGTACCTACATGAAATACATTAATGATTTGACTCATACTGTCCGCATACTGTTAGCGGACAGAAACATACATCAAAAAATAAATAAAATAAAAAGGAGCATATATTTACTAAATATATGTAAATCTCTTTCCCTCAACCATACAAACACACACTCAAAAACAAGAAAAAATCAAATAAAAAAAAAATAAATAAATAAAAAAATTCAGGTGCCAGGGGATACTTCTGTTAATATATCAGTCAAACTTAACTCAAGAAAGAAGATAAAAGAAAAAGAGATGATGATGAGAATAATAAACATCAGCTACATACGAACCACCTTATTAGTCTGGAATATTAGGGAAATTAATCTTTATGAGGGTTCTTAACAAGGGGCTCCACAAACCCAAAAATCTCATAGAAAAGCCTCTTAAAGTAAAATGGATTTTCTCAAGTTTAATGAAATACAGTGTATCTTGAAGCCAATGGATATATGATGGATGTTGCGGTGACTTCCATTTTATTATAATCACTCTATGTGCCTAAAAAGTCAAGAAAGCCAAGGAGGATTTCTGAAAGGATGACAGGGTGGACTGTGGAGGTGCAACTCCAAACAAAGCTGTCAGGGGGTCAAGCTCCAATTTCTTGTCAAAAATGTCCAACAGAATAGCAAAACCTTTGGACCAATAGTTAGAAAGCTGAGGACAAAGCCAGATAGTGTGGATCAAATTGGCTGGAGAATTCTGGTATCTATCACAGGCAGGAGAAACATTGGTGTAAAACTTGGCCAGACATGCTTTATAAGTGCGTTATACAAGTTTGCATTGAATTAGATTATGTCTGGCACAAATGGAGGACTTATGAACTAATGACAGGATTTGTGTCCAAAGATCCTCTGAAATGACCTGTCCAAGGTCTTCCTTCCAAAGTGATCTAAAGGAATTCAGGGTTTGTGGGCATAGAAGCGTGATTTGATTGTAAATAAAAGATAAGGCCCCTTTCAATTTGACAGTAGGTTTTAGAAAAATGTCTAAAGGTGAATCCCTTGGAAGGTTGGGAAAATTTGAATAAGTAGAGCGGACAAAGCTGCGCACTTGCAAGTATCTAAAAAATTGATGGCATGGGATATCAAACTTCTCGGAGATTTGTTGGAATGAGGCAAAAGTATTATCAATATACATATCATGGAAAGTTGAAATTCCTATTTTCCGCCATGACAGGAAGGTGCCATCTGTGAGAGACGGCAGAAAGATATGATTTGAAGCTATAGGAGTATGGACAGAAAGAGATTGCAAGCCAAAATGCCGTCTAAATTGCATCCACAACCTTAAGGATGCATCAACTATTATGTTAGAGGTATAAGGTTTTGTTGAGGACTGTAATGGTGAATGTAGTAAGGCTGCCAAGGACACAGGTTTTACAGAGTTGGCCTCCATAACAAGCCAAGCCGGAGAAGAAGGGCTATCTGACTGGAGCCAATATCTAAAAAGTCTGATATTTGAAGCCCACTAATAATATCTAAAATTTGGCAAGTCCATCCCCCCAAGTCTTTTGGGTCTTTGTAAGAATTGGGTACTTATACGAGGGACCTTCCCATTCCAGAGAAATTTGGTGATTATACTATCGAGTTTGCTAAAAAAGGGCCGCAAAAAAAAAATAGGGATGCACTGAAATAGGTTGGATAAATGTGGAAGGATGTTCATTTTGATCGAGTTAACTCGAGCAACCAACGAGAGGCCAAGCATCGACCAATGATCAAAGTCCTCCTTAACATGCAATAATAAAGGAGAAAAGTTGGCTTTAAAAAGATCCTTGTATTTAGATGTAATCTGGATTCCTAAATAGGTAAAGCTCTGGTCTATGACCTTAAATGGTAATGTATGTAGTGGGTAACTCTTAGCTAAAGCATTAACTGGGAATAATTCACTTTTGCTGAGGTTTAATTTGTAGCCTGACAGCTGCCCAAATCTACCAAGTGTGGCAAGTACAGCAGGAATAGAAATATTCAAATTAGAGATGTACAAAAGAAGATCATCAGCATATAAAGAGACCTTGGTTTCCGTATCATTCCTCTTAATACCTATAATACTTGTATTACGTCTAAGCACAATTGCGAGGGGTTCAATTGTCAAAGTAAATAATAAGGGACTCAGTGGACAGCTTTGGCACGTAGAGCAGCTGAGGCGAAAATAGCCAGATTGAGTATTATTTGTCCTAATCGATGCATATGGGTCAGAATAAAGTAACTTAATCCAAGACAGAAAGTTTTCCCCAAAGTCAAATTTCTTAATCGAGTAGAATAAATATGGCCACTCCACTCTGTCAAAGGCCTTTTCGGCATCTAAAGATATCACAACTTCTTGAGTAGTGACAGAGGGTGGGCTGTATATTACATTAAAGAATCGTCTTATGTTGGAAAAGGAGTTCCTATATTGTACAAAGCTGGTCTGATCTATCCCAACCACAGTGGGAAGTACTGTTTCTAGTCTTAGTGCTATTGTTTTTGCTAGTAATTTAAAGTCAACATTAAGTAAACATATTGGGCGATATGAAGAACAGAGTTGAGGGTCTTTGCCTTATTTAGCAAGTAAAGTAATAACTGCCTGATTAAGGGTCTGCGGTAGGCGCCCAGAGGTCAAAGATTCATTGTACACCTCTAAAAGTAGTGGATAAAGCTTGTCCCAAAATATTCTCACAAGGGTACCCATGCAGGGCCTTAACTGCCCCAGTGAGTTCCGAGATGACAATAGATCTCTCAAGATTGTCAGCTACATCCTGATCATTGGTAGGAACTTCCAAATCGTTAAAAAAGTTATCAAAATCGGTTACAGAAGGAGTACATTCTGAGGAGTATAAAGTCCTATAAAAATCCTTGAAGGCCAAATTAATTTCCATTGGGTGAGTTGTGACGCCTTGGGTAGTTTGGATCTGAGAGATGTGGCGAGAGGCTGACACTCGTCGAATTTGGTGAGCCAGGAGTTTACCAGCCTTATCTCCATGTTCGTAAAACTGGGCACCAGATTGAAGTAGCAGCTCAGTAGTATGTTGTGTCATGAGCACATCAAGCTCAGCTTGCAACGCAAGGCGATCCTTGAACAAAGCGGGAGAAGGTGATATTGCATATAAGTTGTCAATTTGAGAAATATGGCATGTCAAAGTAGTAATTCTCTCTCTACGCAGCTTATTTTCATACTTTACATAGGAGATAATTTCCCCTCTGATGAAGGCTTTAAGCATCTCCCACAGTAGTGAGGCCGAAACTTCAGGTCCTCTATTATTTTCTATAAAAAAATCTATTTGCCGTGCCACAAAAGATACAAATTTTTAATTTGATAGCAAACGGGTGCTATCATTGAGCGGCCTCCACGGTGGCCGCTCAATGGGGTGAGAGTCAAATCTAATATTTATAGAAACTGGGGCGTGATCTGATAGAACAATGGCATCATATTTGCACCCAGTGAGAGAGGACAGCAATCTATCCTCTAGAATCAAGAAAAAATAAAAACGCGTAAAGGTGTTGTGGACTGGGGAAAAAACGAGTAAACCTTCTGGGAGGGGTGAAGAAAACGCCAGGCGTCGTGAACATTAAATTTGGACATAAAGGAGTTAATCATTTTGGATGAGCGCGAAGGCATAGTTATGTTTGTTGATGAGCGATCCAGCTGAGGATCAAGCCAGCAGTTAAAATCACCTCCCAATATTAAGTGATGAGTGGACAGATTGGGAAGTGACTGGAAAACATGTTTAAAAAAGTTTTCATTGGCATAGTTGGGAGCATACAGTACAGACCAAAAGTTTGGACACACCCTTCTCATTCAATGGGTTTTCTTTATTTTCATGACTATAAAAATTGTAGATTAGATTGTAGAAAAACCTGACAGGGCACACCTGTGAAGTGAAAACCATTTCAGGTGACTACCTCTTGAA
>CAEFZY010008309.1:0-18602 GCA_903066815.1 Brachyrhaphis roseni | reverse complement strand
ATTTCTCTAGTTTCTCATGCTCCTTTTTCCTGATGTTGCAGTCACTTGGTATTGCTACATCCACCACAACGGCTTTCCTCTGTTGTTTATCCACCACGACAATGTCTGGTTGGTTCGCTCTTACCATTTTGTCTGTCTGGATCTGGAAGTCCCACAGGATCTTAGCTCGATCATTCTCTACTACCTTTGGGGGTGTTTCCCACTTTGATCCACTTTGATTGATATATATATATATATATATATATATATATATATATACGGTGTATATACAGTATATATATATCTCTTTTTTTTTAAGAATAGCTGTGGTAACTGAATATGTTGCATGTTTAACTGGTTACTGTAAAGTTTGTGCATACATCGTTGTTTGTCTTGTGCGTATGTGTGCCCTTTGACCTTCTCAGTTTCCTATTAAAGCTGGAGACGGGCATAAATCCCGATGAAACCATGGAGGGATGAAATCGTGCAAAAAAAATTCTTATGTTTCATATATTGTTACATCCCGACTTAAATGATCATTCTGCACAGAAAATGAGAAAATGTTGCGTTTTAATATTATATTTGAGGCAATAACATAGCTGTGAAAACTCTTGGTGCCCATTAAGGGTTGTGGTGGTAAACCTGAATGAATAATTTAGATACCAGTGCAGAAAGTTAGTCTGCAGCCCTGACTCAGGGGGTTTTTTAAGATGTTTTTTTTTTTTTGTAATATTTCTACTATGCTATTTTCAATTTCATAAAACCTTTTTCAGGTTTTGTTGAAGAAAGGTGTCTGAAAGTTTCTCCCTGAGCCTTAAGAGGCAGAGCTGCCTGTGAGGAGACAATGTGTGTTTACTAGGAAAGAACAACATGCACTGCAGACCCCAGACCACAGGAGGCATGACTCCCTCACCACTGAAACCTCGCGGCTTTCTGCTCTCCGCTGCGTTTACTCTTTAGCTCCTCCTCAGGTCGTCTGTTAAGTTCGCTCCTCGTCTGATTCAGCACCGCCACACTCCAGGTCCCGCTCTCACCTCTCCCGTTTGCCGCCCTCTTTTCTCTTTTTCCTGACAGTGTCACCCCATCCTGCCACATCCCTCTCACTTGGCTCCCTTTCCTCTCGTCTCCCTCTCACCTCTCCACTCTCTCCATATTTCATATTAAGCAATCTTTTCCATGGAGCCAGCTGTGTAAACAATAGGGACCAGCCCTTAATGTTTTCTCAGAACCAGAGAAAAATGCAAGGGGGTGGGGGGAACGTAGATACGAGGAGCTCACTGCGCACCGTCCACAACATGATCTATGGCCCTTTGTCTCCCTCGTCCCCTTCGAGCACGAGTGGGATTCTCCAGGCAGATTTGTTGGGGTTTTTTTGGTGTGTGTGTGTGCAAGAGTGTGTGAGGGTCATGCATACAGGAGTGTGTTTATGCGGTTCATGAGAGCTTTCTGTTACCATAGCCTCCCGCAAATATTGACTCGAGTCGAATAGCTACAGTGAGTAGCTCAAAAAGCAAACACTGCTTTCTATTGCTGGCCAGATATGCTTGGAGTTTTGTCACCAAGTGCACTCTGACCAGAAATAATTAGGCTTGCGCAATGCCTCGAGTTCACAAGTTCTCCTCACTACTTCCTCTGATTTATGCTGACGATTTGTAGGGCCGCTGAGAATGAACCTCAGCTGTTTGTCGTATATTTAGGAGATTCTGCTGTTATCTGTCGCACCATAATCCGTCTGCTTATTTTTCCAGGAGCTGTTTTCTGTTTTTTTTGTACTCTAATCCTATTTGCTCTAGAAGAAATACCCTCTTCCTGAATTGGTTAACCAGACTTGGTGCTATAGGCTTGCTAATTTGTCTTACACAACTATTACTATATAACTTTGCATTTAGAATGATCAGAATTTTCGTGACCGATTTCCAGTCTGCATCTTTTATGAAGGTGTTTTACATTCTGATTCTGATCTTAGCTGATTAGTTTTTCTTCAAGAGCTATAACAGAAGATAAAAGAAGTGAACTGAAATATGTTTCTAGTATTTTTTTCTGTAAGTCATTATATTGTTCTCAGAGGTGATGTCACACTGTGTGTGTCAGAGCAGACGCTACAGAGCAGGATTTACTATCGCCCTAAAACAAAGACAAAATGATATGCCATCTTGCTCTCGCTCGAAGCTGGAATGAACCAAAGATGTTTCTCGTCTCGTACAAAATGTCGCTACCTTTTTAACAGCTTCACATATTGTCTAACTTCAGCTTTAAACATCTTGAAAAAAGCTTTATGGTTTTCCCTCAGTAACAGTGTCCACACTGAAGAATAACATTGCTCGTGTGACCTGTAATGCCTTAGAAATTATTTTCGAAAAAAGGCTTACCAGGCTGGAAACTGACCACATTCTGGACTCCGGCCGACTTCTCAGTGCATCGCTATACTTTGTTTGCAACAATGTGCACCTTCCCAGGATTGGATTGTGTGTTTACGGATCATGCAGGTGGGCAGATGGTCCGGTTCTGCTCTGACAGACACGCTCGGGCTCATTCTGCACTGGAGAAGCAGACGCACACACTTCCAGTGCTCATCCTCGGGTTTATTTTTTGTAGGTGCCGTGCTTGCTGGCATTTGAGATAATTAAGGGCTGACCTTTCTGAGGTGAGCAGAAATGTCACCCAGCCTGCTCCTCTGACAAGTGGATTCACCCAGCAGGGGGGGCCTTGGCAAAGCCACTGAGGATTCTCACAACCTTGAATGTTCACTTAGCACCCTTTAGCCTTTCTCAGCTCCATTCTTGGGCTGGCATTGAAAAGTAGCTCCCACCTTTTGCTCTCTCAGTCACAGTGTCAGACTCGTGTATCGTTTCAGGAGGAAGAACCGCTGAGCTGGAAGTCTGAGGAGGTCAGACAGTCTGAGAGAAGTTACTTTAAGCTTCTAATAGATGCTAATTAATGCAGTTAGAAAAAGACGTCCACTATCACATGCTGGATGCTAATATTGTAATTATGTAGCGCTTAACTCACCCAGCAATGGCATTCAAGACAATTTAGTTACCATTTTATTTGTCTCTATATTCCAAAAGACGACATTTAAACCGGATCAGATTCTTTTGTCATGTTGAAAAAGAACAATACAACAATAAAATGCTAAAATACACATCAGTGTTAGTACAATTTCCCATCAGTCTAAAGCAGTTGACATAATTTTCTTATAATTTTTTACCTCTTTGAATGGCAATTTTAAAACTTTCAGTAAAAAATAAAGAAAAACACGTATTTCAGAACATTTGGAACAAAAGTAGAAAAAAGTTTAATCTGTTTCTTCAAACTACAACAGGCATTTAACAAATGTGAACTGAAGATTTGAAGTGAACTCAGTCTCATGCTGCTTTGCCAAACTCTAAATGTATTTTAAGAAGGTAAACAGCCACCACTCAGACAAAGTGCTCTCCTGCTAAATACAGGCTAATTTCTGAAGCTAGAAAATCAGGCTATTCACTTCATTTGGGTTTTTAGATGGAGCTCAATATATTTAGGAGAAGATGGAATGAAAATTATTTTAGCAATACTCATTTAAAATTAGTTAAAAAGTCAACTCTTAGTAGATTTAGTAGACTAAATACTTAGTCTATACTGATTCCAGGATATGTCCAGTGACATATGACTGTAGAATAGCTCTTGAGATTAAACACGAAATTTTTTACTCCAAAGAATCAAATGAAAATGTTAACTGGTAAGACAATATTGCAAATACAGATAACGTGTAAAGTCTAATAAAATATGGAGTAGCATAATAAAATGAATATAATTTTTTTTAAAAAGATGCAGTTGTGAATATAACAACAGATTGAAATTTGCCCAATGCTCATCACTACCATCCCTCTGTTTTGGGACATTGCCAACATATCCTGATCTTTCAAGATCCAGCACCTGCTCTCAAATCTGGTGAACAGGATATTTTGTGAGTAACTGAGTAGATCACCTCAAATTAGAAGTGCCAAGAATTCCCCCGTTCAGGTTCAAGCTCCCTGCGACTGTGACATAAATTGACCTTAACTGAAGTATGAATTTATGAATCCTGACAAAATCTCTCACAGATGCCTGCGTGGATAATGTGAGGAAGTGGTGACATTTCATGTGAAAAAGGTCAACTGTCAGCTTCATGGTGACATGGGGATGTTTTGCACAGCCCCTTTTTCTGGTTGAGTTCAGTAGCAGCGGGGAACAGAAGGAGACACGGCGGCGGTGTTTCAGACGGGTTCGTGTCATGAAAGCTTGTGTTGACGTAACTCACACCTCACAGCTACGGTCGACCGGTTAAGTTTTGTTGATGGAGCACCAAACAGATGACGGATGTTTTCATTGGTTGAGTTTTTGAGGAAACGATCCATGTTTGGTCATGTTGTATTTGGATTGCATGTGTGATCCCAGGATTAACTCTAGTTTTGTTCATTTACACTTTCTGTTCTTATAATTACTGCTTTCCTGCTACCCTTAACAGACAGAACGTAACATCGTTTATATTTCTGTATTTAATCCATGTAGTACTTGGTTCTGAACTACCCTGATGACGTCCTGTGCTACAGACTTGTCAAAAACCTCAAACCTACCAATAACAGCTTTCACCTCTCTTATTCAACCCGCCTCCTACCATGATGAACTAGTAATATACAGTAAATGCAGTGAACTGGAAGACCCCTCCTTGAGGGTGCAGGGATGATACGCATGTGTGATCGAGAGCATAAAACTGGCACACATGCCATGTGTGACTGCCCACACCAACCCTATGCTCACCTAAAAGTATGTTTATTTCATTCTGTGTGGATCGTGTACGTTCATTTGTAAACACTGTTTTTTTTCCCCCCTGCAACATCTTATCTCACTACTGACGTATTTATCAACCCACCCTTAAGTCCTCATAAATATTGGAGAGCAGCGCGCTTGAGCGGCTTCCATTTCATGTGCCGCTGCGTGTCCGCACCGGGTGGCGGTGACGTTTGAGGGGGGACGTCTTTCTACCAGCCTCACTGACTGACAGTTTCTGAGTTGAAGCGACGCCATGTAGTAGATTTGCTGGCTTTTTTTTTTTCTTTTTTCTCTAAAGCTTAAGTGTGAAAATTCCAAGTTGTGAGTTAAGAAGTGGAAGCGAACACACCACCTTGCAAAAGAAGTCTCATTAATGTTCACGTTTTGTCAACATTAATGACAAAATTCTCAAAGTATTCCATAGGAATGTTGTGTGACAGAAAAATGTTGCACAGTTTCATCTAAAACATGACTATGCATTCAAGCCTCCTGAGCCAATTCTTTGTCGAAGCACCTCTTTGAAGTCGCTCAGTTAGATTTAGGTGTGAACTTTGACTGGGCCATGCATATATTCTGATGGAAATCATTAATTGTAGCCCTGACTGTATGTTTAATGTCGTTCTTGAAGGTTTAAAGCCTCCAGCGTTGCTATCTATGTACTTTCCCATCAGGTCTGACCAGCTTTCCTTACAGCGCCTATAAAAACTATTAGCGCCTCTGGATGATTTACCTTTGTATTGCTTTTACAAATCAATCATGATCAGCAAAATTTGACTTTTTTTGACAAAGGAAAGACAAAAAAAAAAAAAAAACACCTTTTAATGTCAAAGGGAAAACGGATTTCTTAAAAGAATGAAAGCAATTAAATAAGAATACTAACATTAGATAAACGATTGCATAAATATTCACCTCCTTTATTGGGGAGTTGCTTTGTATTTTCACAATAAGTGGAATGTAGTGAGTGTGTCTCAAGTGACTGTAGTTTAAACACACCTGTGTGTGTGGAAGGTCCATTCACTGGTACATCAGTTTTTCTGGCTACCATTGATTTTTTTTTTTTTAAAGCAATAAAAGAATAAAACACTGAACAGGGGGAATACTTTTAAAAAAGAATGCATATTGAAACAACAGGTGCATTATCTTAATACATTATGTTGATGCCTTCATGTCTATTCCTCCCAGCTCATCAGCTGCCTCTGACACATTTCAGATCCAGTTGTTCAGAAGGAAATCTGCTGCATTAAGGTTCAGTGTGCACCAATGTTGGACAGAAAATACACATTTCCTTAGTTCTACTTTCTATTCCTGATCACCTTTAGTCTTTGCACATGTATCCCTCCACATACTGAGCAGTGTGTACTGGTCGGTGTGTGATCAGAGCTCCTCTGCGTGCCATGCGTTCTGCAGCTTTCCCCTGTGGCTGCGTTTTGCGTGTGTAACGCTCGCCTGCCCTGACCTCGCGCTGCCATTTCCTGCCTTTTTTGATTATTAATTCAGTGTTTGCTGTCATAACCGATCACAGGCTCTCATGCCCCGTGACCTCTAACCTTTCCTTCCCTCTGCCTGCTATATGCCAAAGAGAGTTAAGTCGAGCTGACCCAGATTGTTTATTTTTGTTTTGCCCCTCGCTGTAAGGGACGGCGTCCATTCCCCGAGGAGACGCCCTCCATGCGCCACCTTGCTTGGAAGCTGTTGAGATGAATTTGGCAAGTGCTAAGAATCCTGTTTAAATCTTTAAAAAGAAATACATTAATGATGCGTCTCCAAGCCTGGGGGTCTCTTTTACTTTTCTACTTCATTGCATTTTTGCTTAATCTGAGACTGCTTTTGCTCCATAAGTGTTTATTTTTATAATGTAGAAGCTCACTTGTTAGCTGTGTATTTTTCTTCTGTGTGCACAAAATGGCAGCAAATAGGAACGCTCCGATATGTTCATGGTGTTTTTTGGTTGACCTGTCAAACAAAAGTCTTTCTACATTTTGTATTTTCTTGTTTGGCAAAAAATGTGGGTCGCAATGAACAAATTCATGCACAGAGGCACCTCCTACTGAGAGTAGTGAGGAGAATCGGTCTATATTTATGCATTAACATGCATATTTATAGTTTTATTTTGGTTGCAAACACCCCTGCAGAGTTATATTTACATCAGAAGTTGGAACTTGGTTTCTGGGAATCCCGACGCTTCCAAAATAGCCATGTTCCAATTGCAATCAGTAAAAACGGTCTGGCTGCATGTAGCATTTAGGTCTATAATGAAGTATGGATGAGCATCTTTTACATTCAAACTGTGTGGCAACACTTTCCTCAACAGAGGGAAAGTGTGAGATTAAAACTTTCGGAAAGAGTAATGCAGTTTTTTGGTTGCCATCAGTTCATTTAAAATGTATTGTAGTAGAGCAAGTTTGAGTAAAAAGCAAACACAAACAGTACAGCCTCACTAATTAACCAGCTAATAACAGCGTTTTGTTTCAGTGGTGGCGAAACTTTTGTAATTAGGCCCAAAGTGTCAAGTCAAAGGCTCTTGCAAGCAATAAAATGTTATTTTGAGAGGGAAAAAAAAATCAAAAAATGTTTTACCTGCTCAACAATTTACTAATCATACAATATTTAGATGGAATAAAGTAGTCACATTTTATTGGAAAGAAATTTGCAAATCATTGTAGATACCCATTCCACGTTTGCCATATGAAAAGAACAGCATCCACTTTGTAAATTTTTGCAAATTAAATAACGAAAAAATGAGTCTTTGCTCTGAAAACAGAACATGAACAGATTATAAATAAATGCATTGAAAGCAGATTTTGGTGCAACAAAATCTGCTTTTACTTAATGTGTTTTTAAGTAAAAGTCAATGGACACTGTGACATTAAAGAGAATGCAAAAGGTGTTATTAGAAGTTGAGTATTTTGTTTCCATCACAAAAAGATTAAATTTTTGCGGTAGTAGTTTTTTGCTAGTTAAAAATAAAATAAAAAAATAAATAAAATCAGTAACATTTTATTTGAAGAGTTGCGCATAAGACTGACTTTACACTGTCACAAACATGACATAACACCTGTTATGAACATGAAGGAGTCCTCATGTCTATTTACGACTGTTATCATGAAGTGTCATTCAGTAAATAATGCCATTCTTAATGCAAAGTTGACACTTTTAATAGACGTTTTATGCAAATTTTAATAGAACTTTGTATTAATGGAAAGTTTACACTTTTACTGGACATTTAATGCAACTTTATTGCATTTTTGCATTAAAAGTGGCATTACATGCTGAATGAAACTTCATGACAACAGTTGTGAACATTCATGAGTACTCATTCATGTTTATAACAGGTGTTATGTTATGTTTATGACACTGTAATATCAGTCTTATTGCACACCCCTTCAAATAAAGTGTTACCAAAAAAATCTACATACAAGTTAACTGCTCAAATGTGTGTCATTCATAAATTCCTAAGGAGGGCCAAACAGTGGCCCCCAGACTGCATGTTGGACACCTTATGTTCTCTGTCTCTTTGTAAACTAATAATCTACACCACAGTGGGAAACTGCTGCTAATTTTAGCAGGCTGTTGTGTCTTCTTCTACACCATGACTCTGAAATACTGGTAATTTATTGAAGGTCCCATGAGTTTGTGTGGCAGCCATGTTGGATTTTGTACTTGGGGTTTGTTAAAAACAACTCCAAGTTTCCATGCAGGAATTCCATTGTCATCCCATTAAAATTTTTTTTACAGTTTGCATACTGACATATTAGAGGTCCAAATATACCAAGTCACAGTCGTCATAGAGAGTTACAAAGGACTAGTTGGTAGAGTGTTTGGTTGACACCAACTTTGCTAGCCTGTTGCATATTATTTGGTCTTGCTGACGGCCCTCCACTGCCTTGCAATGGCAAAACCTGCCATATATTTTGGTCACCAACATGCTAAAGCTGTGCTCAGACAGAGCGTCGAGGACTTCCAGATGATGCAAGAGAGAGAAATATGGAGGGAAACGCATAACGATAATTTGTGTGCAGCTGAGCTCTGCAGAAACGGGGCAGAGAACCGGCAGAGTCGGCTCAACAGATGCAGCTGTTGAGACCGGTTTGGCCTGGAAGGAGGATGTGGAGCGTTTGTTACCGCCATTGGCCAGTTCCAGTCTCCCGTGTGCAGTTTTCACAGCCGATTATTCACATCATCAGTCTTACCTTGCTTCCTCCCAACACGGTGTGCACTTGTCTCAATGCGACCATTTTGCTTTTATCGTCACCTGGTGATTAGGTTCATTCTCCAGCTTCTGGAAGTGTTAAAATGCCTTTTTTTTTACCTTTTAGTTTCAAACATGAATGAACTCCTTCACTAAGAGCCCTTCTGAAAAGGACTTGTGGGATTATAATTAATGTTCAGAGTCTGAGATAGAAAAAGAATCCTTGAGGCTGCTCTTTAGTTAATTATTGTTTTGTAATCAGGTACTTCGTTGTCAGAAATCTGCTTTATACATGTAAAAGGTCAGAATATTTAAACGTTAAGCAAATTTTCATCATTATTTCATGACTGTTCTATCATAATAACGATTTAGTTTAGTTATATTTTTTGTACAAAATCTACTGTACAATGACCTTGATGTAAAAACCTTGGATGGACTGTAGTGTAGCAAAGCTTTGGCAGTGGCACTTTCTGCTGCAGCAGGTCTTCCCCAGCCTGACTGCTGTGAGTAAATGGAATAAGTCGATGAGTTCACTACAGCAGAAGGACGACTGGTGTAAGTGCACAATGGTGTAAGATGTCACCCATCATCCAAACTGCCCATTCCACATTTGACAATGACGGTACAGTTGACTGATCATCTGTGGGTATTTCTCCCACTCCAACAGTAAAGTACCTTATGAAGCTTCTCACTCCAGTTCTCTGTTTGTCTTATTGGCATGTTGAGGCAAAATACTAACCTGATGGTTCTAAATTCACCTGATCATTTTAAAAGAGGGCAGTAGGAGAAAAAATACTCAACTGCAACAAGGCATTTGTTAGTATATGTGTGAAAAGGTATATTAAAAATATGGCTACGTTTGTAAGGCAACTGCACATCAGGCTTTATGTAACTTCAATGTACGGTTCTTTCATGGTGATGCATTTAATTTTGAACAAATTTGCAGTAAGGACTCCACTGAAGCAATGTTTTCTAACAGTAAGAGATATTTTATATCATACAGTCTGATTTAACACTGTAAAGGTGATTTATGCGATGTATTAGCCGACTGGAAAGGTAAGAAAAGGGGCTATAAAAGGAAATCAAAGCAGACCTGACTCAGGGCTTCAGAATACACTGTAAAAACTCTCACGCCAATGCTTTTCCTCCTTTCAGCACGCATTTTCTAAACAAAGTAGGTGAATGTGGGATAGTGGCCTTTTATATATTTGATAATGAGCAAATTAATAACAATTCAAATGAATTAAAAGCCTATAAAATGAACTTCTCTGAAAACAACTGCATCCTTATTCAGAATGAAGTGGAAATGCATTTATCATTTCCTCTTACAGTGAACCAAAGCTGAAGGCGTTTCTGTGGTATTTGCTCTGGCTTTATTTTCCACCCGTCTCACCTGCGGTACGCCGGCGCGGCACATGCTCCATGCAAGCGGGAACAGGCCGACCTGACCCCTCCTGCCATGTCCCCATGTCATTCACGCTAGAGCGCCACATTCCTGAGCATCCCAGCTCATGCAAAGACTCATTCCTCCCGCTTTTGCCTCTGTGTCTCTTAAACCCCCGCACCCCAAACCCCCCATAAAAAAACAAAAAACTATCACACTCTTGAATGTATGGCAACGCTAACATCCTGTTTTGTGGTAATTGTACTCCTCGGTCGCGTAGCTGTCAGTGCCCCTGCGAGTTGCTCCTGCTTTCTGCTGTGATCACAGATCTGTTTTGGATTCAGAAGCCAAGCTCTGGCGGTTCCCAGAATGGCACCTTGGGTCTCACCTTCTGCAAACCGGCGTAATTAGCAAAGTTTGCCTTTGTGCTGCCGTCTCGGCTTGTGTTTTGGCTCGCCTCCCACCGTGTTTGTGGCCTGTCACCGTTAATGAGCGCGCGCGCAGAGCTGCAAGAAGACATCACACACCTCCAACTTTAACACTCCATTAGATAATTAAGGAGGATGGGGTGTTTTTATAACATTTCAGCTGAGACATTCCCATTAATTAGCATCAGAGGAAAGGAACAGTTTTGCTCAGGCACTTTACTACAAAGGGATGTGATCTCTACCTTGTCACTGAAGCACTAAATGATCTCTCCTCTGTTTTTTTTTTCTATTTATCTTTCCAGGGAGACGCTTCGCAACCCGCAAAGAAGAGGCCCGACTAAGGAGAGCAACTCTTCCATGGCATCATGTGATCTGCACATTCCCTCGGCGAGCTCTACGGTGGAGGAGTGAATTGTGAGAGCATCCCAACCACTAGCAGCCCCCCTATCACCACTATCGCTGCTCCTGTGCGCTGCCTTCAAAGTCTCGTCTTCGTGACTCAACTTGCCTCTTTTTGTCTGCCTTCGTCTTGAAGATAAAGAATGGCTGTGCTGCTTCCCTGCCCCTCCAACGCCTCCTACAAATAAGGCCTTTTTAGCTCGTCGAATAATACGTGAGAAAGGAGGCATAAAAGAGCTTTTTATATTTCTGCTGTGTGTTTCTTTATCTTATTGTACGCCGCAACTCAGCCCTAAAGACACACACACTGATTAAACAAACAGGGTTTTTTGTCCTGCTGACATCTACAGGAGGTGCTTTCTGAACTTTTTTAACCTTAAGCGGATTATTTGACAAACCTTTACCTGGCAGTCCTTTGGAATATCTACTGACGGAGCTTCTCTATGGGGGATTAAATCATCCCAGGAACCCGTACTGACTCCTATTTGGGTCGTCCACATCTTAACCAGAGGTTGATTCCGTCACTGGGCACTGTTTCTGGGCGAGCCATCATGGCCGGGAAGGGCAACCCGGTGCCAGGCGGACACCTAAACGGCTTCCCCATGCCCCCTTACTCCTACTTTTTCCCCCACATGCTGGGGGGCATGTCGCCTCCGGCTCTGTCAGGACTTCCCATCAGTGGATACAGCACCCCCTCCCCAGCAAGTAAGTCAACTTTTTTCCCTCTTTTCATCTGCCTGCTGGAGGTTTTGTGTTTCAGCTGCATTTTACAGTCTAAAGTGCAAGTTGCTTCTTGAATGATAGCAGTTGTTGAAGTTGTTTTACTTTCTTTGTGTGTGGGGGTGTGTTGGCGTGTGTGTGTGTGTAGCATATAGCAATGGGCGGTGCTCCTTTGGTTTTAACGCCATGACTTTCCAAACAGCCTACTGGGGCTCTTGCAACAGCTATAATATTGACAAATGTAACAATGACAATGTCAGTTGCCGTATATGCATGTTTTCTTCTGTCATCGGTGCTTCTGTCACTCTGTGACCTTCAGCGTTTTGTGTCTGGTGTTGGCTTCTGCTGCCTAGCTGCTCTGCCAGCTAATATAAGCTTGCGTTTTACATTCTAATGTAATATCCTTCGGACTTAGGGATGCAAGTTGACTGATCTTATCAATCAATGAATAGTTAATTGATAACCAGTCATTTACTTTGATACCTGAGTTTTCTGTTTTATGAAGAAGGCTAACTGCCATTTCATAATAAAAAGGGCAACATTTTTCATAGTGTGCTGGATGAAAAAAAGAATGAGACATAGTGAGAGTTGAGTGTTTGTTTTTCAAAACAGAACGGCATAAAGTGCATTTTGCGTTCCGCACTGGACTGTTCTTCTTTCCAGTACTGGTATGGCCCTGCCATCTTTGTTTTTGTTTCAACTGGTATGATATATTCACATTACTTGTGCAGCCCTACAGCCACCTCTCTGTCCTGTAAACACGAGACACATGTGTAGCAACTATAATGTAATGACGGCCTATAATGTAATAATGTTGGTCATTTCAGATGTTATACAACCAATAATATAATAACCGGCCAAAAATGCCATAAAGGTTTTCAGACCTTAAGGCTACTGATGCAGAAATCCAGCTGAGATTCAAACCCAGGACCTTCTTATTGTAAAGCCACAATGCTGACAACATGCAACCACACATCAAGTCAAGTTTATTAGTCTAGCACATTACAGTCGCAAAGCAGTTCAAAGTTCTTCACACCATAAAAACATAATACAGCAACCAATAATGAAGCAAGCAAGAAACATTACATTTTGTTCCTTTGATGCTAGGAATCAAAGGCAACTCTAAACAGGTGGAATCTTTAGCCTTGATTTAAAGGAACTCATCGTTTCAGCATCTTTGCAGTTTTCTGGAAGTTTGTTCCAGATAAGTGGAATAGAAACTGAATGCTTGGCTCTGATTCTGGGGATGAAGAGTAGACAGGAACCAGAAGACCTGAGAGGTCTGGGCAGTTGATCAGTGATTTATAAACTGTAAATGGTTTAGCAGCATACCTGATCTAAACCATTCTGTTGTAGCTCTGGCTGTATGTTTAAGACGGTTCACCTTTACAAGGTGAACCTATACCCCGATCTATGTCACCTTTTCTATCCTCTATCAGGTTATTTTTTCATGTTTGATGTAAATCCATCAATTTCCTCACCAACTCTAAAGCAGCTCCTCTTTTCCTGCTGAAGAAAATCATTCCTAAAGCATGATACTTCCAAGGAACCCTTAAGGCTACATCACCAAGGAAATGGTGTGTTCAGAGATATGATTTGCCACTTTTCTACCCCTTCTTTAATTTGCCAAAAAGTTCCGTTTTGGTCTACATAGGACCTTCTTCCACATGTTGCTGTTTTCCTACGTAACTTGTTTCAAGCTGCAAAAAGGGGTTCGTCTTATGAAATCCTTTGTTGAGTGTGTTGGAATTTATGAAAACCAGGTGAACTTATACTGAGATTGTATCCACACGTGTTCTGTACTAATTAGGTGACTTCTGATGGTAGCTCTGAATTTTCTTTGTGTATTTGCATTGTTCTGGTCACATAAAATCCCAATAAGATACTTAAAGAAAAAGTGAAAAAGTTGCGGAGGAATTTTATGTACACTTTAGTAAGGCACTGTGTGCTTTGGAGCGTTCTGGTGAAAGAACACTTTCATCTCATCCTGTTCAGATCATTCCTGTTTTGAAAGATGTGTGTGTGTGGGTAAGCAGAGAGAGGCACACAAGCACGCAGAGCCGCGTCGCCTCCAGCGCTGTCCTTAATTTACAAACCCACACACACATCAGCTCTCAGACACACATGGAAATTTCAGCAGAGATCACAAGGAAATGAAGCGGGACAGTCAGACAAGCGCATTGTTTGTTTGGGGAACACAAGTTTGGCAAGTGGTCCTAAAATACATTTCACAAATACTCTCATTGTGGCTGATGGTCACGCAACAGCTCCTTTCACACAGGCTGTGAAAAGCTGTGGAATAGACTTGCAAAAAAAAGGGGAAAAAAATAAACACAAAGACAAAAAATGTCAAACCAGGTGAAGACTGGCTTTGAAAAGAGGAAGCCAACTTTTCTGTCATGTGGTAACACAGAAAATCTACCTATTGGTAATTAGCACATTTATTTTGCCATCTTTATAAGTTGAAATTTATCAGAGCAGAAGGTGCGTGTCATGTTAGTTCCTGTTGATTCACTGCCGCATAGTCTTAGCAGAACATCACGGTTCTCAGGTTAATGAAATGCAGGAAAGGCAGCTGACAAATGTGCAAACATTTTCTAACATCTGCCATCTTGAATTTCAATGCCGTAGTAGGAAAAGAATTAGATGATCAGTTTGTTGTGCTCGTACTCATCTGAGTTGTACGATTTGTTTAAAGATGCAATCGAGTTATGTTTTATTTTCTATCATTTTAAGCTGCTTCAATAAAGGAGTACATCAATAAAAGCTCTTTAGAAGTCCGAATTCCAAGTTGGAAATTTGGCTTCAGTGGCTTCAAAATCCAATATGGCTGCTCTGCATATTAAACTTTGTGATCGCCACAGTAAAAAAAATAAATAAAAATTATTTGCTGTTCCAACGTTCTATATTAAATCTTTTACACACACAGCCTTATACAATCTCCTTTATAAAACTAGAACAGTAATACCCTGGCAGTAGCTTAGATTGCTAGCAGTTAGCTGAATCACTCAGGGTATTAATTGGCAAATGCCGTTTGTTTTTTAATTTAGAACTGGTTTTGGTCCCCATACCTTTCCCGCCTGCCTGGGGTACCAGCAGTAGTGCCTATACCACAGACTGAGACCTAGGGAAGCATTGATAAAGGAGCTAAAGATGCAGATATGGGTGGATTGTGCGAACTGGAGCTGACAGACCTGTCCTCACTCTTACAGGTTCACATGAGGTCACCTTATTGATTCTTTTATTTAGCGTCTGCTGGAGCTTGCATGTGCAGTCAGAGATGAGGGGAAGTGAAGAACAGTTGGTGCCCAGCCCTGTCACTCCCACTTCCCCAAATACCAAACACCCCGTCTCACTCACAAAGACTGGAACTCCCGTCGAATTCCTCTTTTCACACTGTCGCGAGCGCCCCGTGTGTTTGTGTGTTTGTCTTTGTGCGTATCCAGCAGTGTTTGCCTTGCGGGGAGGCAAGATTTCTTCCCTTTTGCCTGGACAAACATTTCCTGTCTGTAAACACTGGAGAGCCAGGGACACCGCGGCTTCCTGACATGCACGAGTGAGCGCTCACATTTACGCACATGCACAACATAAACACAATCTTTGCCCTTCAGGCTGGCTCACTTTCTCTCACTCTGGTTCCTCACGTGCGAATAACTGCAGGCACAATTCACACTTACTCGCTCTCTCTCTCTCCCTCTGTCGCACACAGAGCAATCGAAACACGCTACTTCCTCCTTGTCTCCTTATGTTAACTGCAACAAAGTGCTTTCAACCCTTCCTTTTCCTCTTCCTGTTCCAGATTGTATCTCTCCCTTCCTCTTGCTTCTTTCTTTCCCATTTATACACAAAAACTACCGTTCAGTTTTGGCAGAAACGGGTAGGAAAGATTTGGAGGGATGAGGAAAATAGTTTGATACTTGAATAGAGAGGGGATTACTAAAAAAAATACCAGATTGAAGGCGGAGCAGTAAAGCAGAGTCCTTGATGAATTTCAAACATGACAGAGCCTCCAGTTTAGGATTAATGCATATGACAGAATGCTTTTACAGCCATAACTGTTATTCACACTGAAGATTGATTTTTAATTTTTTTATTTTTTCCCCTCGCTCTGATTGTTAGCTCTTATAAATCTATATGCAGTTAGGTGGTGGGAACATTGATATTATATTTCTACAAATTTACACTGGCAAGCTGTGCAGTGATTATATAAAACAAAGATGTAGTGAATGGAAGCAGCTGAAAGTCTCACTTTTCTAATCGTATACATTGTTTTACTCATGACAGCTTACCCTGTAATCTAGTAATCTTGTTGTTGAAGTCTTCTTCTCAGGAAACCTTCTAACCAAACGGTCAAAATCTTATCCAAAAAGTTTTCTACAGTTAGTTTTATCAGGAAGGATACATGAAGGATGTATGAAAAATAAAAACTTGTACAACTTCAGATCTGAGAAACTTTATGGTCCTGACGTCTTTTTGAGCAGACCAGATCACTCTTAACACACCACTCACTGGAGTAAGATTAACTTCAGAGCCAACCTGATAATCAGAGCGTCCTTAAGGTTGTTGGAAGGGGACAATTGGGACAAAAATTGGCATAAAAATCTTGCAACGTTAACTAGGGATTAAGAAACATCCATCCACCTTTTGTACGTAGAGCAGTCTTTGAAGAAGAGCAGGAGTGCTCACTCTATCTTTGCATATTGCCAATTAGCGGCTTAACATCCATGTTGCCTTTCTTTTCCAAGAAAAAGCCTATGTATCAGTTCCCACAATCATCATTCTCAGACATCATCCATACATGGTTGTTCCTTTCCATTTTACCGAGGTTCGACTCTAACAGCTCTTTTAGAAAAGGCTGAAAAATTCTGATCTGTTTATATAATTTAAAGTTGTTCTTTGAGAAGCTTCGAAGTTTTTCTGTCTCCACACTTTGATGAAAGTCTGAAATTGTCTTAAAAGTGGTTAGAAACTTGGAACACACATTTCTAAAGGCCGGTCTTTTTTAAAAACTCAAAGTGCTTAACAATTAAAACCTCGATTTGTTGACCTCCTTTTCTCTCCTCCTTCACCTCTTCCTCTCTAAGCTGTTGACCTCCTCTATCTCAGCGGCTTTCGACAAACCACAGTAGACCAATTATTTTGACCAAGCCAAGCAGAAGGGTTAATCTAGCCCTAAAATGCGCTGTTTTCTCTCTGCCTTGAAGCCCAACCTCTAGGGCTGCGTCTTCACATCACATTATCTGAGAATCAACGGGTTAGGCTACTCACTGGAGCAGATCAGCTGAAGATATTGATATTACATTCATTGCCTGCAGCTTTATTAGTTAGTTGAATATTATCAGCAGATTGATTCCACCCGTAGACCTAAACATGCACACACTGCAGTGCTTTCTATCACATAATATCCTCCTGTGCTCATTACTTGCAGTTTCACACACTGGAATCCTCTAAACTCCACTCATGTGAAGATGTTGAACTATTCAGAAATAGTATCGAATGGAGCTCTTATTATCACAAAGCAGTCCGCTGTCCGTCAAGCTGCTCTAGCGTTCTGCTGATTTACTAGGCGAGTGTTATTACGGATGGTAACAAATGGAGTCGACTTGGTACCTGCTGCCACGGCGGACTAATTGGTTTTTACCCACAGAGGCCGCTTGTTTTACCAAACACGGTAATTGTTTGCTACAGGCTGCGTTTTCCTCAGCCACCTGCCACATGAGCGCCATCTCTGTTGACTTATTAAGGCCTAAAATGGCATTTATGAATGTAGTACGAGGGCCAGTAGCAGAAACATGCTGGTTTCAGACTCCAACAAAGCTTGTGTTTGTGTCTGTGTGCTATCTGTCCCATTAAGCAGCCCGTGGTGGAACATATAAACCGCGAGTAAATGTGAATATGATAATGTCGGGCAGAAGGGGTGTTGGGGTGTGTGTGTGTGTGTGGGGGGGTGTGTGTTGCTTTTCGAGGATGGACAGGTGGTTCCTCTCTGCCTCGGTGGTCTGCAGGATTCAAGAGGGCAAGTTAGTATGCTGCCCAGGTGGCAAAATGAACCGCCAAAACAAACTCCTTTTTTGTTTTTTTGTTTCTATCTCATACTCTTTTCACACAACATGTTTGGTAGAGAAAAGGATGATGAGAGTGAAAAGCATTTTAATTTTGGTAACTATTGTGCGGGTGTGGTACACACTATCAGGTGCCAGGCTGCGTTTAGCAGCATCAGGAGTCCAAACACACTCTGCAGCCTCTCTGGGGAGCTGGTTGTCATCACTGGGAAGTCATTAGAGGGGTGCCAAATTCTGCCACTTATTAAACATGGAGTGTTAGACATTTCCTGCACTGAAGCGCAGCACTTCACCACCAACTTAATGACCTTATTAATTAATTGCTCTGCAGTGGAACGAAGGAAAAACATGATCATGTGAGGCTTTGTGTTTGGACATGTTCAAAGGAGCCGCCATCACCGATCCCTCGAAATCCCTGACACGTTTCAGCTTTTGGGAATATAAAACTGCTTAATAGTTCTTTTATTTTTATGTCTTTTTCAATATATTCTTTTTACATGTACTGAGGTACATGTTACATACTTTCTGTACACTTATTTATGAGGCAGGTTTATTTTAAAACCTGTTAACCTCCACCCGCCAGAAGCCGCCAGAAGCTTATGCACAATTGTTTTACATTCCGAAATGCCAATGGTCACAAAAATAGTATA
>CAEFZY010008297.1:0-23424 GCA_903066815.1 Brachyrhaphis roseni | reverse complement strand
TTTGCCAGAATTGCTGAAGCCAAAACTTCAGCAAAACCTTTAGCTTTGAGGTCAGCCTTAGAAAAATCTTCCCCAGCCGGGTCAGTTTTTTCTATGACTGTCTTCTCACGCCTAAGATCGTTGTCTACCGTCGTGTCTCTAAAACCAGTGACATGAAATAAACATTGCTCTGGGCTGAGTTGTTGATGAACGTTACTGGTTCATGAACAGCTCATGAACCAAGTTGGGATACAATCAGGTTATCTAAAACAAATAAGAAAACAACTGTAACCATTTGTACAATCACTCAATATTTAGAAATTCTTCAATATTTCATCTCCCTACAGGATTGTTCTGGATCTTTTCTATTGTTTATCTCAAAGTTATGCCTTCAACTTTGTTTTCAATAAACTCAGTGTGCTGAGTAATTGATAACAGGCCGATCTTTTCCCATCCATAAAGTCAAGGATAAATACATTACTAGATTATGACAACACTGCCAGGGTGACTGAGGTTTATTTCTCTAAACATTTTAACCTCTCATTTAATTTGAAATTAGCCTGAACTTTTAACTGTAATCAATTAGTTGTGATTCTGGGTTTTTTTAGTCTCGTGTAGAAAAACTGATAAAGAAATTAGATTTTTACAAGAAGCAACCTATTTTACACTGTAAGAACATCAACTATAACATTCTAGGTAATCTAACTTACTTTACTATGATGGAATAATATTTCTTTGAATCAACATTCATTTTTCTCCATGCACAGTGAAAAAAAGCCTTTCCCTGTTAAATGCTTCAGTAATTAAAACATCACAGAATATGAATTTATTAGTGATCAGAAAATGAAATTTGTTTAGTGAATAGATTCAAATACAATTATACTTCAAGAATTTGCTTATTTAGGTATTTATGGCTGGAAGCTAACCCAACATTTTTGATTAATTGAAAATTAAGAGTATGGCATAATAAAGAGTCTTAATACTGAAAAGTTATGATATGGCTTATCATGCTAGGAGACAGTTCTCTTCACTTTGTAGATTAAATAACATTTTTGCATTTCGTCTGATTCTGTCTCTCTCCACTCTTTCCCAGACTCACTTCAGGCCCATTATGAAGTTTTCTAGTTATTGATTTTTGAATCAGGTTATTTGCTGATGTTGGCCCACTGTGTTTATCATGTTTAAACACAGGAAGCTTTAGAGCATTTCATGCTGCCCTCTGCTGACCTTAATACTACAAATACTAATGACCTGATATCACTGAACTTCATTGGCCAACAACTTCAGAAGTGCCACAGGTTGAGCGCTTCCATGCCGCAACCCATTTATTCATGCAATACTGGTTGCATGATAACTGCAACCAGTTTTGGTTTTTGCCCCCTAACTCTAGAACTCCATAGAAATAAGCGCCTCCATGTTTGGTTTCTCTACAGCAGTGGGGTGAATGAGTCCAGACAGGTTCTACAGGAGCAGCCAGACTTTGCTCAGTCTCTTCTGCGTGAACCCAACACCCCGATTATCAGGAAGTCAAGAGGGACGTCTACACAGGTAGGACTGCAGGCTGCAACCACTTTCAGCCGAAAAAGATATACAGTGTGTAGCAGAAGCTTCAGGGCATACAAACCTCTGGTGGCTGTTGTAAGATGAAATGAAACATGACACTGAATGGTTTAAGAATTAGTATAAATAATAGGAGTTGGAGTCAGAAATTTATGTTTTTATTGAAGTTATTTTTGGAGTTCCAGGTTCATCACAACTCAAAGACAATGCTGATAACTGTCATTAAAAAAAGCTCTTTTGCAAATTCTTTTTTACTTCAAGTTTAAGCAAAAGACCAAAGATTTTTTTTTTGTATGGTGAAATAAAAACACTGAATGGTAAAATATGTTGATTAAAATCAGAAGAGTTCAAAAGTAAAGTGTATATAAAATGTAAGTTTGTGTATTTCCCTGCAGGGCACCTCCACCCACGCCTCCTCCACCCACTTGGCAGTTCTAGAAGATCTGGACGAACCAATCAGGACTCATCATGGACACCCTGCATCGACCAGAAGCAAGCCCAGCAGTGTCCATAGCAAGGCCAGTTACCATGGCAGCCTGCGCCGCAATCGAGACGACAGGTAGCTCAGAAACCCCTCGCTGTCGCATCACTCCTCCATCCGTTCTGTCCTCACCCCTGTGCGTCTCCACCTCTCTCAGGAGCGATTCTCTAGCTTACCGGGGCACACTGGACCGTAATCTCCATGGTAGCATGCCCCGGCTCGACCATCCACTCTCCACCCACAGCAGCCTGCATAAAATAGACAGCCACTCAAGGCACAGCAGCCAGCGGGACACATCGGAGGTTTCGCCTACCCTCATTACCCACGGAACCACAGGGAGTGATGGCCGACCTGCTGAGGACGGCACCTGCGCCTGAGGAGTTCATTACTTTCTGCAGCAAAAAGCAGAATCTACCAAAACGCTGTGGTGGTTTGTGATCTAGTCTGGTCCTTTGAATTACAGATTCAGGATTTATTCAGGGAAAACTGTGGAGAGCTGCAACTTGCACTGGAAAGACCAGGAACTGACTAAATGTTGTGTGGGGGAAAAAAAGGTTGTTGCACTTATTACACAGTCAAAGCCTAATTCCATAGGACCTTCACAAATATTATGAAACTTGTACAAATGACTGCAGAGTTTTGTTTTTATATCAAACACTTCATCTGTCACAAAAGTGACTTGTTTATTTTGGCCTGCAGCTGTTGATGCTCATCTGTGTGTGGAGTCTTAGACAAATATGGCCCTAACATAAAAACATGGACTTTTTAATTGTTTAGTAAATATTTTTATACTGTGAAAATCTGTCTACTGCGTGTGGAGAGAGAAACACATATCAGGGGTGATTAAGTTTAAAACTTTTTGATAGTTGTCAGGAAAATTAAACAGTCTGTGCAGTGCAACGTGGAAGTAATGAAATCTATCTAAACCTGGGATGCTAAAGCCCAGCCCTTGTCAGACACACCTGAACAAAATGACTGAATGTTGAGGTAATTCAGGTGTGTTGGAGCAGGGATGCATCAAGGACTGCACTTGGGAAGCATGTTAACCTTTTACTTAGAGCTCATTCCATTAACAGGGCTGTAGATCAATGTTTAAAACCCAGTGGGATTTGTTTATGCAAGGCGCCATCTTGAATTTTGAGGCCTTGGTTGGTAAAAATCCTCTAACGGGAAGCTCATAAATTTTACTTGAGTAGAAATGAAAGGCATATACAGGATCCGTAAACTAATAATTCACTGCCAGACAGATGAAGAAAACCTAAAAAAATAAACCACTGTAGAAATATCTGCCATAAATTCAGAAAACTTCTGTATTTTATTGGATGTTGAAGATCCTGGGAAGTTAACACTTTAAGGGGAATCAGTCATCAAGCCTAATGGAGAATTTTAACTGTATAAACATATCTGCAAATTAAAGTATTCCAGTATCATTTAAAACTCAAACTTGTGTTTCTCTAAAGATTGACAGATTTGTTTGAGACTTAATTTTTTACAAGTGTTGTAATATCCACCCCTGTTCATGTTTGTCTTCAGACCTGCCTTGACAGGTGCCGCTAACAAGCAGAAGAACATTCATTACACTTTATTGGCGCCGACTTTTATTGTCTGCTGTAAATGTAACAACCTGTAAATATTGTTTTCTTGCAGTTTGAGTCCTAATCCTTTGTCATTGAACTAACCTACCTCACCTTTACCCTCAGCCTTCTCTTGTTCCGCATTCACATCACTGGGTGCTTTCTCCAAAGTTAAGAAGTGCTCAGCATACATCAGTAAAAATGGTGGTGCCAGCTCGCTTTGTGGTTTTTAAGTCTACCTCTTGAGTTCAAACCCCAACATACTTCTGACCGGCTTTGTGTACTCAATTCCTAGCAAATTAAAAACATTTTAGCCTTTCAAACAGTAAAACACAGTTTTCATCAAGATTGTGCAAATTCCGACCTTGCAGTTATGCATTAATCACATCAGGCCCAGTCTGTGCTTCTATGCCTTCATTACCTTGTACATAGATTTTCTGTATGATGACTGATCTGCCTTTGTTTTTGTCCTATATCCCATTTTTGGACCTACAGCAATCGTCTGTACTTTACCATGGCTGCTTACATGCATTAACCACAGTGCTTTTCTCTCAAAATGGTTGGAGAAAAAAAAGTAAAACAAGCTCTCAGCTTTTAAACATTCATGTTCACACAAGTCTGTCTTCATAAACCTTTAACAGTAAAGCATGGGGGGGGAGAGTTCCAAGTAGCTCCAACTAGGATTTTTAAAACTTGACTTAATTTATTTGCAGTTGTAATGTAAAAGCTTATTTTACATGCAGTCTAATAAACTTTTTTTAAGACTTGAGTTTTTCTCTGATTTCCATTTCTGTTGTGTCGGGATGCAAAGAATACTGGAGGTACTTACAGTTTCTTAAATCAACAAACCACGAGTTAAGACCAGATGCCCGAGCGTTCTCTTTTGCGGCGTACAATGGCCGCTACGTCTTGTTTGAGTGTGGAGACGCTGTCCTCCAGCTGCTCAGAGAAGTCCCTCAGCAGACGACTCTGCTCGTCCACAAACACTCTGAGTCCCAGCAGGTCCGACTCCTCCTGGAGAGTAAATGCAACAACAATTTAGTGTTAGAAAACCATCATGGCTCACTTCTTCCAAGGTTGCATAGAAACAAAGATGCTTACACTGGGTCTGTGTCTGCGCAAGCGCTGCAGCTGACCCCTAACAGAGGTCATGCTGTGGTAGAAAACTTTCAGGGCTCGTGCGAACTCTGCATCACAGCTGGGACGTAGCGACCGACCACGAGCGCCGTCTCCGCCTAAAACCAGAGGAGGGAAACCTGGGCTGAGTAGCAATGCAGGTATAAAACAACAAAGTGGGATAATTGTGCATGTCTGAGTTACCGTTCTTGACTGTGTTGAGCTGTTCTCTCAGACTGTGATTTTCTTTCCTTAATGATTCGTTGAGACTCTTCAGTTTCTCCAAGTCTTGTTGAAGAGCTCTGACTGAACAGCTGAGCTCAGCAGAGTCCGATAGCTGCAGTCAATGAAATATTAGCTAATAGTCTGATCCACAAATGAGATTAGCTAAACTTTGAAATAAAGAACAAATTTAGCTCTTTGTGAACATGTAACTATCTCCCGTAAACTTTGAATTACCGAATTTTCTGGACTATAGAGCGCACCATACTATAAGCCGCGCCTACAATTTTTTTTTTAAAAACTGGAAATGTACATATATAAGCCGCAAGTATCTCCACCAAGTCTGACTTACTACCAAACCTTTAAAAACCCTGTAGGTCAACATGAAATAGGTTAAATGATCTTAAAAGCAACTCATCATGCTCTGATCTAAAGAAATTCAAGAACAGATCAGGAAAAGTAATTGATATCAGTCTGGAGAAGTTTACCAAACCACTTCTAAGGTTTTGACTTCAGATATCCACAGTGGTTATCTGAAGTCAAAACCTCCAGATTTCCATTTATTAGTCATAAATGGGGGGGGGAAAAAAGGCATAATGGTGAACACAGTCTAGGGAGTGGCTAACGTAATCAAGAACTCAAAACGACACCTAAAGCACTACAGGCATCACTTTCCTCAGTTAAGGTCACGATGTTCATGACTGAATGGGGAATAAACTAGACATTAAGGACCAAACCACAGAGTTACATTTTAAATTCCCAGTGTTTTGTGGGAAAACATTCAATGGACTTTTTGGAAGATGTGAGTCATGTTACATCTGCTGTAAAACAAAAAGATCATCCTGCTGACAGTCAAACATGGACTATTTGTTTTAATCGATAGAACCATAAACTCTGATCTCCATTAGAAAACCCAAAAGGAGAATGTCACTGTCAGTATAATCTACATGAACAAATCAGCAAGTCCACAAAATGTCTGGACTTTAATCTGATTTTGCAGTTGCCAGTAAAAAACATTTACGTATATTCAACTTACTGCAGCTTGTGATGGATCCAGCATGTCGATGATAAAGACGCCCTCTGCAGTCATTCTCACAGCTCCAAGAGATGAACTCAGAACACTGCAACCCTCTTAGACAGGAAAAACACACAGTAGTAGTTATCGCTTAGTATAGCTGATAACCTAATTTATTTGAGAAAACTTATTTTAAAAATCATTTAGAAATTGTGTTCTAGAGCTGAAACTGCTTATAACAAGGGAGCGAAAGTGAAGCGAAAGTGAAGCATGGGATTCTTTGTATCTCAGAAACACTAAACGACAACTTCTTTTTTGAAAGCTAAGCTGTTCATAACTCTGACAACACCTGCCTGCATGTTCTGCTAATTTACTGTATATCCTGGTGAAGATAATTTCATGCTTAAATTGTGCTGTGGTGGTCATTTCCGTTTCCTTCCTCACCCTGAAGACCCCAGAGCTCCAACACCACAGCACTGCTTTGCAGGTAGTCCAGCAGCCGTTGGGATGTTTGGAGGGAGGTGAACTGGACCCGGTGATCCAACAGAGGATTGATGTTGTGCCACACAGCTGGAGTGTAAAGCAGCTCCCTGCAATCAAATATCCTGAATCTAACACAGCAGAGGAAATGAAGTGATGTGAGGGAGTCTCAATGTCCAATTTTAAAGTTATTCTTCATTCTGATATCAAACTGCCATTAAATGTTACAAACATCTGTCCAGGCCTCACCCGATTTGTATCCCTCGATTGCGGGCTTCCCTAATCCAACGAACCCCACAGCACTGATCCAGGACCAGCTGGAAGTCCAATCGTCGACCCAGTACTTCAGACGGGTCAATCAGGATGTCGTCCTCCCCCAGTGGACTGGAAAGTTGCATTTCTTAAAAACACACCTTCCTGTGAGCTTACAACTAAAAAATGTGTGTTTGTGTGTGTCATACAGTCCAGTGGAAGTGCAGGGGATGAGCTGAGCTTGTAGGATGGCCTCCTCTGTCCCCTCTGAGCCCAACACCTGCAAACAGAGACAGATTCATCTGGCATCTGTTAACACTGATGTATGAAGCATATGGAGTACCTCCAGCTGCTCCTCCAGAGGGATGCGGAAGGCCAAAGACTGCAGCCAGAGGTGAGCAGTTCCCAGGAGCAGAGGCTCAACTGGATCCCAGAAAGGGTCTTTATCTCTCGGTAACACTACAGCTGGGAGGCCCTCCACTCTCTGATAGCAGCACATACAAAAAGGACCAATAGCAAAAGTTGAGTTATAGCTCTCAAATTTAATGCAAACTTTAATTCAAAGGGGACCTATTATGCGAAATTCAAAATTTTCCAAGAGACATCCATTTGAGTCTGTAAGAACAGCACAAGCGCTTAAAATAAAACATCCAGCCGTTTTTCGGCAACAAGTTAATGTTTTTCAGTGTCTGGAAAATGAGCCGTTACAATCAACAGCGCCGTTACCTAGCAACACAAGCCGAGCCCGTCACCTAGCAAGCTAAGCGGAGCTCCAGTGTTTGGGCAATTAGTTTTGGTATGTTCTGTACCATGGCTGTGTTTTGTTGTTGACTTACCCTGCAGAAACCATTTCATACATTCGTGTTGGTTGTTCAGGTGGCTCTAGTCGCTTTTGAAAGATGTACAGTTGTATATTTGTGAATCTATTAGCCGCCATTTTCACGTGCGAGCGTAAACGTTGAATTGAGGGCGTGGCCAACAGCAACTTATTTGGATTTAAAGTGACAAGAGGCCCTAAAACAGATCAATCTGAGGAGCTCAAAACAGACAGAACGGAGCAAACATCTCATTATCTAACAATGATTTTGTGCAAAAATGTAATTAATATTTTTATCCTAACCTGTTCAGGAAAACATAATAGGTCACCTTTATGCACTTATTATAAATGAAAGATATCTACAAAGTTTTTCCCCTCATTTCCCATGTTGGACAACATTTTTTGTCTATGCTCAGTTGCCTCAAGAAATATTTGGGTATCCTGACAATGTGTGTTATTTCCATAACACACATTGTCTTCGTGTTGTGCAGCCTTGAACTGCTGGTAGACCTCCTCCATCAAAAACTTGCGGTTTACAAACTTGGCTTTGGACCACATCCAGACCTGCAAAACATGCGTCACAACTGAAATCTTTCAGAAACATCATTCCGGTACAAAGAACGGAGAGAGACAACTTGAGCAACACTAGCCTGTTTGCTTCCTGCAGCGGTCAGTCTGACAACAATGTCTTTCTGTAGATCGTGACCTCGAGAATCCGACAGGGCCAGATTTTTGATTTCCAGCTTAAACTCAACTCCCTGAAAATTAAGAAATTACAAGTGAATTTATCAAGTCACTCCTGTGTGCCCTTAAATGTTGCATACATCTGTCCAGGCCTCACCCGCGGTTAATGTGAGCAGCTACAGCGGGACACTGTGAGTTACCTTGCTCAGTTCCTGACTCATCTGGTTGGCTTCGGCCACCATGGGCATCAGCTGAATGTAGTCATAGAAGACCGCTAACAGACTGGGATCTGTCTGGCTACAGCCAGTGCTGGACTCACCTATACATTAATAAAAATGACTCCTTCTTTTGTCCCATGTAAATAAAACAAATTCAGTTCCAGAGAGTTTCACCCACTCAGGTGGATGCCCTCAGCAGCAGCCAGCTCTGACTGGAAGTAATCATAGTCGTAGCGACTCCAGTCTTCCCCGCCCCTCTCAGATGGATAACCAACGAACAGGTAGGTACAATTCGAGCCCAGAATGAGACGATCCTGACAAATATTTAAAATAAATATTAGTTTGACTGCATTAGTTTCATCTAACACAATTAATTAATATAGTTGGTGCAATGCAAATACCCACCAGGTGTTGCAGCTCTGCTGTCTCATACACGGCGTTCCCATTAACAATAACCTTTGACCCCGTCAGTGGAGTCAGTGTTACCTGCCGCTGTTCATTCCTGAACACTGCATGATGCTCCTGGATCCTAGTTCACAAGCAGACATTACTGTGTGTGCACAATGAGAACAAATATGTTCTGATGTATTTTTAAACACAATTTATCAATCTCTGGTTGAGTTGGTGGGTTTCTATGATTTTTTTGTACTTTCTGGATGATGAAAAAGGAAGGACAACTCACCCTAAGCCCTTGATAGAAATGGATCCAGGGGCGGAGTCACAGAGACCCACTCCCCACTCACCTGGAACAACAAAACATTTTGTTCTCTGATTTTGCAGTTTTCTTGACACCTTGTACCAACATGGTATTAACAAAGTGGAATTAACTAATTTAAATGCTCATAAGATTCACCATCTGACTGTCATAAAACTCCCATTAATGTCCATAGTGAAGAAATGTATCAGATACTTTCATAAAAATAAATAAGTGTCATGACTGACTCTGTTGACTTGAGAAAACCACATTAAACTGCTCTGTAAAGAAAACACAGTATACAACATCTGAAGTTCTTCAGAACAAATTGTAAGTGGCCTATAAGGAATAGTGTAGTTTTGTATCTAAATAAAATGTCAGAGCTGCGTGTCAGGTTTAGAACAGATTATATTTTAGAGATTGACCAACCCTCCTGGATGAAAAGCTTCACCACCCCTGACAGCTGAGCATCCTCATTGATGTTCAGGATGTAAGGATACATCTGCATCATCCTCCTCTCCTGACAATAAATTAAAGAAACATGAACATTAACAACCAGAAAAAGGATGATTTAACACTGAAAATATTTCACCTAAAACATATTTTCCTCTTCTTAACCCACTATAATTTACATTCTCTGTATGCATTTATTTTTAAACTCCTTAGAGGCAGAAAGAAAATCCCAGATTGTGTGTGTGTGCGTGTGTGTGTACCTGTGTGATGTTGGCATACTGCTGCTCCCAGTCTTTGAGCGCCTCCTGCAGGTGTTGTTCCCACAGAGTCTGAATGGCTCTGATCTGGAGCTCATTCTGGGTCAACAGCTGACGAAGTTCCTCTGGAAACAGATAAGATTGCCCTCTCTGAACTCTGCCAGCTGAACGGCCGTCTGGTTTGTCCAAACATCGAGTCTTACTGGACTCATCCGTGGCTCTGCGCCCCTCCTGGTCCATCCGGCTCAGTTTCTGCAGCAGTCTGGCATTCTCAGCCTTTAGCTCTTTAACAAGGCGTTCAGTGGGGCTCTCATTCACCACTGCCCTGTTTTGGATTCGTTTTGCCCTAATTGTGAATGTAAAATGTGTTAGTATAACGGAAACCAGTAATATTCACCTCGGTTTCCAGAGCGTAAATGATTAATGTACCTTTCAGCGTAGCGCAGGGTGGAGAGAGACTCCTCATAGCAGATATCTGCTGGACTCAGAGTGGCAATCTTGAAAATAAATATGACAAATCAGTACACCACAATGTTTTGCATACCACTGCATTTTTTCCCCCCATTTTGTTACTTTACAACCACACATTTCAATGCATATTATTGAGAATTTCTGTGATTGACCAACACAAGGCAGACAAGAAAATAAAACCTGGTTTTCAACATTTTTGACAAAAGTAGTCTCACTCAGGCTTTGCACAATCAGATACTGAACTTTCTCCCCATTCTTCTTCACAAATAAACCTCAAGAGCTGTCAGATTGGATGGAGAATATCTGGAAGTCAATCTGAAAAGTCCTGCCACAAATTCTTAACTGGACTGCAAAAACACTCAATCTCACCAGGTATTTTTGATCTAGTTTCTAGTGAAAATATCTTAGCACACTTGAAATAAGACAAAATGAAATCAGAAGTAACTTTTAGGCAAGATATAGGAGCTTTTTTTAAGTAAATAATTCCTTAATATTGGTGAAAAAGTACTAGTTCTATTTTTCCCATGTTATAATTAAAATAATCTACCAATGAAACTACGGTAGGACTTTTTCATCAATATTAAGGAATAATTTACTTAAAACAAGCTCCTATATCTTGCTGAAAAGTTACTTGTGAGTTAGTTTGGTCTTAATTCGAGTGTAGCAAAATGTCTCCACTAAAAACTAGACCAAAAATACTTGGTGTTCTGGCCATGTGGACTTAGTTCTGCAGTGTGACTGGGTTGCTGTAACACATAAACATGCTGTGGTTGTGTGTTTAGGAACGTTGTTTTGCTGGAAAGTCAACCTTTGAGCCGTCGCAAGTGTTTCACAACCTCCAACATGTTTTTCTTTGAGAAATGCCTTGTATGTAGCTCCTACTGTACTCACAGATCTGGACATTGTTTTATAATCAAACCCCTATTTAAACTCCTCTGTAACATATCCCTGACCTGTGTGCTGTGTCCATTGGTCGTCATAATCCCATTTGTTAACTAATATTCTCTAAAGAACCTCTCAGATCTTCACAGAACAGAATTCATCAAGGGGAGTGAACACAAAATTTTACTATTTTTCATATTTTTGTACTTTTACATTTGAAAATGATCCACTACTTTATGTTGGTCCATCACAAGCAAGTTAGCATTTGTAAAACAATCAATTAAAAACATATATTTTTTGAAATCATCTGTGTGTTTACCATGACGGTGCGACTGTTTCCTCCCAGCGCAGACTGCAGCAGCTTGGTGAGAACCGAGTCTCTGTAGGGAATATGAACCACCTTCTTCCCCACTGCAACATCTGCCAGGGCGCTGGAGGGAGAAAAGTAATTTTATTTTTATAGCACATTTTCAGCAACAAGGCATTACAAAGTGCTTTACAGGATTTAAAAGGGAATATAAACAAAATAAAAAAAACAAAGGAAAGAGCAAAAGAAGAAAAAGCTAATAATGTTGATCCAAAGTAAATAAACTAGATACTCCTATTCAGGGTTGGTAGGTAAGTATAAGTAAGTATTCTCTGATCTAATTCCCTTTCTGGGAAAAAAAAAAAAGAAGTTGCTAAGGTAGTTTTTCTGGGTTCCAAGTTCTTATCCCTGTTCTTGGTTGCTAAATAAGTGTAAGTAAGTAAGTATCCTCTGGACGTCTGGGATGCTAGATAAGTATAAGTATTCTCTGGACTTTCTAAGTGTGCTCTAAATTTGTAAAAGTAATGAGTGCTCCACAGTTTCTAAGTAATAATAACAACTACATGTTCCTTTTCTGGAAGAATTTTTTCTGGATTCTAAGTTTGTTCCAATTCCTTTTCTGGGTTGCAATAATAGGATTCTCTGCATCTAAATAGTGAATACTCTACGGTTTCTAAAATAGAAGATAAAAAGTGACTAATAAACTAGAGTCTTTGGAATCCAGGTTTGTTCTAATTCCTTTTCTGGGTTAAAAGTGAGTACAGTACTCCACAATTTCTAACAAAATAAAATAAAAAAGAGAAAAGGACACATTAGGGCAAATGGCAACATTCAGACAAAACAAAGGGCAAAATAAAGACATGAGTGAAGGCGGTGACATCACAGGGCCATGAAATCACGTTGCTCAGCCTCCCGGCAGAAGTCTGATAAGATGTTGTTATCGAGGAATGTCCTTGGGAGCGTTCAGCTCCACAGCTGCATGGATAACAGAAGGGGATGAGGTGGGAAGGAGTGTTATGTTTACATATCTTCAAGGAGATTGGAAATATGCAGCCCTTCCAAGGCAACACAGGAAAAGCCAATTCAGATACAGAATGTCTTAGGTCGGGTATATTATAAATTTCAATCTTCCCTTAATTCTCTCGGATACATCTCAGTTCCCAATTATCCAAATTATCCACCGAGCTGAAACTAGCTACTTCTCCAAGATCGATTCCATTCCTTTAGTGAGTTTCAGAGTCCTCAGCTGGGCTGCGAGTCTCAGCAAGACTCACATCCAACTTGCGTCTCTGTCCACACCAACAGTCTGAGTGTTCGCTAGTTCGGCCAAGTCCATCACAAATTTGTCGATAAGCCAGGTATCCGCAAGCTCCAAACAGCAGAAATCCTGTTATCATTAATAAATCCAGGGTGAATCCCGCCGGGTGTGTCCCCACAGGACAAGAGGGCTCTCCTGTGCCCAGTCTTCTCGTCGAGAAAATTTGATCAATTGCATTGAGAGATTGGTTGACCAGATCCATAATTTGTAGATTCAGAGGATGTGCAAAGAAAGGCTCCAAAAATATAGAAAAAGACAGGACAAAAAGAGAGCGAGGAGGACAGGCATGGGCAGGGAGGGAGCATGAACAGGAACGAATATGGAGAAAACTGATGGATCCAGCAACATGCAAGAACAAGGCGAACCAAACCAAACAGAGCAACCTGATGACATTTCCCAGCGTGGTGAGGCTCAGGTTTATGGCTGTTCCCTCTTTGAGTCTGTCAGCTTCAGAGCCTGAAGACCTCTGGCGCTCACTGCCAGCCAGGTCCACCAGGTTGATGTTGGACTGCTTCGTGATGCTCTCTTTAGAGAAGATCTGGACAAGAGGTTTCATTCAAAAAACTTGAGTTAGAGAAGCACACAGAAATAAATATATAGAAGCCATTTGTAAATAGTAGAAACTTAATATAAAATGTCATTTTTGTTAACGTGAGTTTCATTTGTTGCATTGCTATTTGAAAGGTTAAACATTTGTAATTTTATAACTATTATAATAATTTATAGTTATAGTGTAACTATAACTATAAATACCATGGATACCGATTGATAAAAATAGAATGCTTAATTATTAGTTGTCTGAAATTGTTTCTAACACAAAATAAATGACAACATATGACTGGCTTAAAAATAAAACTACTAGCAAGTATTTCACTCTCAGCTGTACAGTAGAAATAGCATCAAATTCATGAAGCTGGATCTCAATCAGCGTAAATAAGATTATTTTGTAAATTCAGCATAACTGGACAAAATTTAATCCTTTGAGTCTTTAGATAATTCATTGTGAACTGAATCAAACTAGATTTGATCTAAACAAACCGACTTGAATGTTAGATAACAGTTCAGAGCTTTTCCTCTGAAAATGTTTTTCTCAGCATTAATAAATAAACTGCAGACATAAAGCATGGGACCCGTTCCACCTGTTTGAGCTGCAGGATAATGAGCATGTGTGAGCGGCTGCTGTTGGCGTTCATTTGAGTGGCAGCGGTGGTTCGAGTCCTGGTTCCCTGATCCATCAGCTGCTCCACCTGCAGTCAAATCAAATCCATTTAAAACGTACCAAAGCTCATTAACATCAACTCCTCTAAAGGTCTGGTTGGACATTTTGGTGACAAAACAACTTAAATTAATGATCTTCACAGCTAAAAACAACTTTCAGGTGTCAGTTTCATTTTTAACCAAAAATACTGAATAGAACAGAGATGGAAACTTCAGAAAACTGTTTCAGATTAATATTTTAATTATACATAATTCAGGAGAATCAAATCTCTTTAAGTTATTCAATGTCATAGTTGAACATTTGTTTTTGTTATTTACTATATAATAAATGCTGGTTGGCTGAGGGATTTTTTTGATGTACAGATAATTTTGGTATCACACCCAATTTAAAATGACTACTCTCAAATTATTAAGGGCAAAACCAATTTAGAGTTGCTATAAAAATAATATTAGTTGTTGTTTCTTCGGTTTTAGTCTTTTATTCATCAGTCCTGATCAAAATATTGAACAATTATCAACATTTCAACCCTCTAGAGTACTTTATTTTATTTTTTTCCAATATAATTCCATTAAATCTTTGATTTTATCCTGTTTACTGATAAACTTCTAGTTTTTCATAATTCACGGTTAAATCCCAGTCTCCTTGATTTTTGTCTTCATTGGCAGTTTCTGGAAACCGCTCAGAATTTAAAAATTATTTTTTACCTGCAGTGCATTCTCACAGGGGATTTTACGGAGACCCTCAACATAAAAGCCTCTTTGCAGCTCCTCTCTCACTCTAAGTCCAGCTGCAGACCGAGACCCCCGAGACAAAAGGTCGACCACCTGGAAATAAAGAAGATCATGAGAAACATAACAAGAAAGGCTAAAGTGACAGCAAAATAAAAAACAGTAACTTCTCTTAAAAAAGGCTCAAATTTACCTGCTCATTATAGATTTCCAACATACTGAAAAAGACCTGAGGACACATTAACAAGCCTTCAGAATAAAAGCCTGTTCTCTGTCAGCACAGTATGTTTCTCTCATTTAATTAAGATAAAGATGAAGAAGTGACAGTAAACTAACCTCCATAAGATGAATATAGCTACTACATCTTGTTAAATTATTACCTGACACTGTCTGTTTTCTTGGTGTTCTCTGATCGCCTCAAACAGCCGATCACACAGCTTAGGAACCAGGCCTTTATTGGGCCCGTAACCCACCATCGAGTAACTCTTCCCTGATCCGGTTTGTCCGTATGCTAGCAGTGTGGCGTTGTAACCCTGCATATGTGATTTCACGGGTTTATCATGAAGTCACTTTGCAAACAACTAACGGAAAGACGGAGCGGTTCCTACCTGAAGCGCGTTCTCCAGTATTCCCACTCCGAGGTCCTGGAACACGCTGTGCTGGGGATTGAAAAAGCAGCTTTTTACCAAGCATTATAATTTAATCTTTTCACTCTGTCTGGTAAATGTTGTCTGTCTCCTTCACGCTCACCTGGTCAGCGTATCGGCCCCCCAGCTCTTCCGGAACAAAGAGACCAGTCTGGTCTCTCGTGAAGCCGCTGTGGGACCAGTACGCATAATCGAAGCAGAAGGACCGCCGGTTGTGGCAGTCGCGTGGATCCTGGATACTAATGGAGGTCGACACCAGAGAGATGATACAACGGCTGCCTGCATCCCTCTCTCTCTGTTTGGAGGAAAGAGAAAACAAGACAGTGGGAGGATGATTGCATTTATATTGTAGTAGATAAAGTAAATCTGAGTTTAATTTAATCCAGCTGCTCTGCGGAGGCCTCAGAGGTTAATCACTGATCAGAGCAGAGACCCAGAGGCCCAGGGTAACCCTGGATGAGCTGCAGAGATCCACAGCTCCTGTAGAGGAACCAGTTCACTGAACAACTCCAGCCATGCACTCAACCAGTATAGTGCTGCAGAAGAAAGCCACTTTTAGAAAGTCTTGTTTGAAGTTTTTCACAAGACATTTAAGCAACCATGTTGAGTAATGTGCTCTGGTCAGATGAGACAAACACTGAACGTTTTGGGCAACATGTAAAATACTTTTAAAGAGTTCATTTTGCATTTAAATTATACATATAACAACTTGTTGAAACTTTATGACATGTTTTAAATTGGTCACAAAAAAGTTATTCACTTATGTCCCTTCATGACAATGCTGCCAAAAGGTAGCTAACCCTTAAAAAACAATAACATAATTTTTCATTTAAACATTTGAAGAAGAAAAAAAACCCAACATCAATGACATTTTTTTCCAAACTAGTATAAAAGTTTATGGTTCAAAAATACTAAATAGATCCATCTTGGTAAATAAGTAGATAAATTCTTTCCATCTTATCCAAAAGCTAGACCTGACAGGGTAACCAATATGGATCCCTGTGGAACTCCGAAACTGATGAGTGAAGCAGAAGAAGAGGATTAACAACCTTAGTGAAGAGAAAGTCATGATCAACATGTTCCAAACATGACATAATTTTACAGGCTGCAGTATTAAGCTGTGGATAAGCACCGGAACAACAGATGAGTTAATTGTAAGAAGAAGATCACCAGAATATAAATTAGTTCCCGAAAGCCAGGAATTTAAAATACTACACGGATTCACAGGTTTTATTCAGCTTATTAGCCTAAGAACTCTTATTTTCCTGGTTGAGCATATTGTTTGATACATGACGCACTAATGGCCTCAATGACTGACAAGAAATATGAATGTGTGTCCAGAACTGGTCATTATTATGTTTAAAATGCGAAAACGAAAGTTTTATGCATGAAAAAAATAACATCAAAGTCAGAAAAACAATAAATAAAATTAAAGACAGCAACTATCTCGACAGTCCTCAAAGAACAACGCGGGAAACGAGGAAATTGACTCTAAAAAGAAGCAGAAACTGACCTTGTTGAACGGCCGCACTCTGACAGCCACTTTCACACAGTCCTTACTGTGCATGTCCGAGGCTTTGGACCTCATGGTGCAGCTGGAACCGGAGACACACTGGACAGAGATCAGCTGCCTGCGACAGACCGACACAGAGATGTGTCGAGTTACACAGAAACACTCAGGGCTGGATCATGATGGGAACCAGGAGAGATACTGGAGTCCATGTGGAGCCGAGGTGGTTCAGGCTGAAACATGAACACTGAATGTTTAATGAAAGGAAGCGGTTATATTTTTCATTTTTTACTGATATTACTGTCGCTTCTTCTTTGTGATGCTGGCTCTGGTTTCACTTTCACCTCATCTATCTCCATAAATTATAAACGAGGCACAGAGCGCTGGCAGGCTGGCATTTACACTAAATACTTTTCTCTATTTCAGACCTCTGAAACTACAGAACTGAGACCGAAGGAGATGTTTTAAAACTTTACTGCGTTTCTAAAAGAGTAGTTAATATAAAGACGACATTCTTTACCAACAAAACTGTCACTTAAGTGGCGCAAAAAGTGGGAATATGCTACGCATAGGGGCGCCGCACTAAAGGGGGCGCCAAATGTTGATTTATTTCTTAGCATTTTCTGTATTTTAACAACCTTTCATGCATGTGTACATAACATGATAAATATTTATTTACCTTACATCAGTTTAATTTGGGAAAACAAGATAAAAATAAAAAATTTCTATGTCCAAAAATGTGACCATGTCTCCAGCTGACCATGTTTAGTTTTTTTCCTTCACCCATGCACTGGATCTGTTGGATATAATTATACATTCACTCAAAATAGTAAGGAGAAAATGAGAGACACCAGAGGAACAGAGGTTTTTAAGTTTAACCATATTTATCAAATAGCAGTCAACAAAAATAAGACATTCTACATACATTCAATCAGAAAATAGTCTGAATCAGATGCTTGTTGCCATAAATTGCATTTAACAAACCTATTAATATCTCCCGAGCTACTTTTACACCTGCAAATTGTTGTGCATTTTTCCTCCTTGACATCTCTCCCATATCTGCCGGCAGCAGCAGTTTTACACACAAAATCCTTAGATTTTAAGACTTTGGCAAAGGCAATCTGATATGATCATCAAATGCATTCAAGACACTTCAAATTCAAAATAAACTTAATTCCTTAGGATTTAATTATTAACTTTATTTGGAACATAACAAATGACTATATACAAATCTAGCAGTAGCAATAGATCCCTGCTAGCCGGTTGCCTTTTTCCTCTTGAATAGAAAAACAGCAGGTCTTGAACTTTTAAAACGGCAACAAGAAAAGAAAGCCTTAAAATAATAGAATGGGAATAAAACCTCTTCATGAGATCTGTTCTGTTCATCATTAGGAACCTCTAAAAATCCACATTGATTGCTTTTCTTTGTGCCTTTCAGTGTCCAGAGCTCAAGCTTTAGAACATAAAATGGTCATTTATTTGTGACTTGCATGAGAAGGAAATGTAAACTCCAAAAATAAAATCCTCCTTCACACTGAATTTACCGTTTTTGTCCCAAAAATAAACCTTCCCACGTCCACTGTTTCCATTTTCCTCTTTTTAGAGAAAGTTTTTCAGAAAAACTGCAGCACTATGAGGCATTTCAAGAAGCAGAACCATCATAAGTTCAGGCCGTTCCTTTTTATTTGACAGCTCTCGACTTGATTTGGTTCAAATCTTCATGCAGCCGCCTGAGGTTCACTGGTTATTACCACCTCCAGCCTCCTCAAAGTTTCCTCCTCCTGGTGACAGGCTTTGAGAAAACAATATCTATGACGCGTTTGCGCCGAAGGTTCCTGGTGGTCGGAACCGGCGCTTCGTCTGTGATCCTCCTCAGCGCTCGAGGCTGCGGCTCAGCCGGGCTGGGCAGAGGTGAGATCAGGTCCACCTCGGCGATGGGAACAGACTCCGAAACAGCTCCGGATCTGAGGGTGAAGAGACACAAACAGAGAGAATATTTTTATTAGTTTCAGCTCTTAAAAAGCTGAAACTAACATTTAAATCTGGTTTTAAGAGCAAGTCTTACTTTGCCGTTTTCCTGCTTGCTTTTCTGGTTTTAGATGTCTTTTCCACTTCTGCGCGATCGTCTTCTGAGGAAGCTTTATCCTAAAAGATAAAAGGAAAACAGGAGTTGACTATTTATCCTTCAAGGTAAAAAATTTTGAAAAAGTATTTTAAATTATAAACTTTAATATATTTTATGTTACAGACCAAAACAAAGGAGCACTTCAGTGTGAGGTGGAAGGAAAACTATGCATGTTTTCCTGGTGTTTAGTCCCCTTTACTCCAATACCCCTAAATAAAATCCAGATCTCAACTGATTTAAATTGTACCTTACATTAAATGCAGCTGTTCTGAGAATCCCCTCTGAGATTCGTTTGGGAAAATTCATAAACCAAACACTTTGAAAAACCTGTTCCGCCCCTCACCTGTGGTGGCACTGCACCCAAAAAAAACAACAAAACCTTCTGAAGAAGAGGTGACTTTGTTCTTCACAAAATGTAAAAAAAAATAGAAAAAAAAGTGGCGTCAAATTTTTTAGCCAAAGCTAGACTCACACGTTTGTTTTGGTTGCATTTACCCAGAATGCCCTGAACTATAGTCTGTTTTCTGCTTTTGCAGCTTGACATTCACATATGCATTTGACCAGTAGAGTTCACTTCAACTGGATCAAGACTTAGGTTTGTAGCCGGACAAGAGTTTACTTTTTTGGGCCACATCAGAGTTCGACTGTGTATTCACGCCTCTTCAAAGGAACCAAACTTCCTAGACAAAACTAGAGTTAATTAAGCGGATCAAACAGGGTTGGTGTTTATGCACCGAAAGACCACATATTTTGGTTTTTAGTTGCAAAAAATTGGTTTTATAAATTGAAAACCATGTATCATATTTCGCATTTCGTCATTATGGAATATGACTTTATTAATTTGAGATGTAAAGGGAGAAAATCTGTCCAGAACCCTAAATATGTTCAGCTGTTAAACTGAATCTTCTACCTGAACAGAAGCATCTTTGACTCTACTCCTGCTGCGGGTGACCGGTGCCTCAGACTCCTCGCTGGGCGACGAAGACTCTGCTTTACGAGCTGAAACACAGAAACGGTGCAAGGTTAAAACCTGCCTGGATGGGCGGAGGAACGTAAACCAGCTGGGATTTGGCTCACCTCTTGTTTGTCGCCGTCGGGAGGGCGAGTAGATGAACGAGTTTTCTCCTGGACTGGACTGACCTGCTGCAGGTTCAGGTGCCGGGCCGTCTGGCACAGGAGGAGATGAAACCTGATCCACTGATGATTTGGTATTCCTCCTTCTGGTTCTCTCAGTCTTTACACCTGATTTCACAAGTTAACGCATTTAAATATGATTATATGTTGGTCTTATCATAGCTGCATCAAATGCTCGACCTTTCCCCTCAATTTCCACAGTAACAAACTTGTAGTAATAAAATTTGACAAAGTTGAATTTCATTTCAACTTTCAAGCATATATTTTGGTTTTTAGTAGCAAAATAAATAAGTAGAAAGCATATATAGTTTTTCTTTCACTTTGTAAGTCAATACTGCTGCTGAACCACCATGTTTAAAATCCAGTAAAACTCCAACTTCAGGGTTTGTGTTGCACCAAATTCTGCCTGAACAGAACACCATGAAGATGTCCTTTATTTATGTATTAGATTTTTTTTTTTACATAATGAAGATGCTTCTGTGCAGCTCAAATGGAAAAGTCTCATGAGGGGTAAAAAAACAAAAAAAAAAACAATGAGATTAAGTTAAATTTAAGACCAACTTACTTTTTTATAATGAATTTAAGACGTCTTAAGCATGCATGGACATCCTGCCGTGTCTTACACCAAAAACTATTTATAAACCCAAGCATTTAAAGAGGTTCTAGATCACAGGTGTCAAACTGCAGTCCTGGAGGGCCACTGGCCTGAAACTTTTAGATGTGCCTCTACTGCACTACCTGAATAGAATAATTAAATCATTAGCAAAGGCTCTGGAGAACTTATCTACACAAGAAGGAGGTAATTAAGCCATTTCATTCCAGTGTTTTATACCTGTGGCACATCTAAAAACTGCAGGACTGGAGTTTGACACCCTCTGTTCTAGGGTTAGAAACTGCCTTGTTTGTACCTTCCCGTTTCTCCTCTTCATCCTTGAGTCTCTTGATGAGGGCGTCTGCAACGGGAGTTTCAGAATCCACCTCTAACGGAGAGTCCAGTAGGGGCAGATCCTCCTCAGGATGGTCCCAGAGTCTGCTTCTCATTGGGCGACGATTGTTGGTGGGATCAGAGTTTTTGTTTGGACCAGACTCCAGGGGATCTTTGCTTTCTCTCACAGAACCACTTTCTTCTCTCCTCCTGTTGCTCTGAGGAAGGGACACAGGAACCAGTTTTACCTATGGAGTTTAAATGTGAGATGAATGAAACCAACCGATGAAAATGGAAACATAGGAGGAGTGAATGATGGTTGAACCCTTACTTGAGGATACACAGTTATAGTGATCCGGCTGGACTGTCGAGTTGTTCTCCCAGGATGGGAAAGTTGCTGCTTTTTCTCTTTCTGTTCTCCTTCGTCTTCTTCAAACACGACTGGCAGCATCTGTGGCCTAATTTTTTTGCCGCTGCATTTTAGAGGAAAGACAGGTTCCTCTTTGACCGTCACAGGGGTCAGCTCTTCCTCGTTGGTATTACTCGTCTTTCTGCTGGACCTCCTGGGGGTGCTGGCCTGAGTCATCCTGAATTTGGAAGGAGTTCCAGTCTTGCTGCTGTTTCTGCGACCTCTTATCGTTCCCACAGTCTCATCCTCTTGGCTGTTCTCTTTGATTTTTACGTCTGCGGTTGCAGATTCTTCCTCGCTGCCGCTTCTTATTACAGCAGCTCTCTGCGATCGTCTGCCTGGCGAAGCCCTCTTGGAGGTTGACGCCACAGATATCTCATAATCCATGTTTTCAGGCTCCTCTTTAGGAATTACCGGCTGGCTTTTGCGAGTACTTCTACGAGGTGTGACGATTTGGAGTGGTTTGCCTCTCCTCGGAGTACGAGTTGGCGAAGCAGGAACGTCGTTGCTAGTTTTTGTCAACTCTGCGTTTCCATCGTGCTCTTGCTCGGTCGCTGCCTCTGGAGAGATAAAAGTCACGTTTCTTCCTCTTGTCACCCTCTGGGATGGAGTAGAAGGAGCTTTCTTCCTCTGAGAGGCTGGCGTTTGTTTCGCAGTTTGACTTTCTGAGCCAACAATGTTCTCCAAAGGTTCTTCTGCAATGTTTTTATGCCTCAGTTGTCTCCTGGGTTTTTCTTCCGTTTCCTCCTCATGTCCAACTTCAGTGTCTGATGATGTTGTGTGCTCAAGCTTCTTGTCTTCAACAGCAGACTCAGTTTTTTCCATCTCTGTAGGAACAGACCCGTTCCCCTCAGGCAGCTGCACCTCCTCAGTAGGGATTGGTTTTTCCTCCTCAACAGCTTCTGTTCTTTCAGCCGAGTCGGCATTGTTCACAGCAGCTGGAGGTTCTTCTGGAACCGTTACAGAAGGAGCTTCCTGATCTTCAGATGATCTAATTTCTTCTACCTTTGCAACTTTTATCTCTGCAGAGTCTTCTGTCTCCCGTTTTTCTGCAGTAGATTCAGTCTGCAGATCAATTTGGGGTTCTCCAAGCTCTTCTTCCTCAAGTCCACGATCATCATTTTGATCCAGGTTTTCCGTCGCCGTGGTCTCTCCTTCTGGTGAAGCTTCTTCCCTGTTATCCATGTCCAAAGGAATGACGTCAGGTTTGCCAGACAGGTCTTCTCTCTCCATCTGCAGCGGCTCAGGGAGCTCCGACAGGTGCAGATCATTCTCCACAGCCGCCTCCGCCTCCTTGACTCCGTCCTCTTCCGTGTCCAGCATCAGCGTGAAGCCAGTGTGAATCTCCGGCTGCTGCTCTTCGGCCACAGCTCCCGGCTGCAGCTCAGGAAGAGCGAGGTCGGCGCCGTCCGCCAGGCCCTGCTGTCCCTCCATGAACTCAAAGGGAACCAGCAGAGTGCTGGAAGGTTTGAGCTCCATGTATGACGATGACGATGCTGGCTCTGTGTTGGCGTCCAGCTCCATCCCTCCATCGTCTTCGCCGAGTCTCACCATCACAACCTCGCCTTCGATGTCATCCTCTACGATCTGAAAACACATTCAGGATAAAGCCTGTTAATTCAGATCAAAATAATCTAAATGTACGGTTGAATTTGACTTTAACGTGATCTGGAAGACGTTACCTTCATCTCTGCACCAGGTGCGATCAGAGAGAACTCAGCGGCTCGCTGCTCTGACAGATCCTGCAGGAAGTGGGCGTGTTCCTGCTGCATGAGGCCCGAGCCGGGCTGATGCAGCGGCAACCTCCCGTTACCCTGAACCTCATCAATGATCTCCACCTCACTGCCAGAGTCTTCCACTTCGTCTTCCACTTCTTCTTCTTCTTCAGCTTGATTAGATGACTCATCTTCACCTTCATCCTCAGATGCAGGACTGGACAGGTCTTCG
>CAEFZY010008278.1:0-28680 GCA_903066815.1 Brachyrhaphis roseni | reverse complement strand
GTCTTCCTCTACACATATATTCCTCCTGTCTCACTCTTACCTTTTCTGCTCGAGCGCCGCTGGCGGCCGTTAGGAAAGAAATGCATAAATAAGCCGCATCATTGTATAAGCCGCAGGGCTGAAAGCATGTGACAAAAGCCACGGCTTATAGTCTGGAAATTACGGTAATCATAATGGTTTTCATAATCTGTCAGCAGAAGATAAATCTGTTTCTGTCTGAGTAGTTTGGTTAATTACACCTGAAAACACTCCAGGTTCCTCTAAGTTTAATAAAATCACTCTTATAAACTCAAGTTCACCCTGATATGAAATCAATATTTATCTTCCATGAAGTCTATATCCATTTTCTGGTTTATAAGTAGAGACTTATTGTCCATAAGGTTGAACTCTTCCTGCCCATAAACCTGAACTGGGTGAGGTATGAGCAGCAGGTGGGCCCGGTTTCAGTTGGCCAGTGTGTGAAATCGACTCACTTTGTCATACAAACCAAGACCTGACCTTTGACCTCTGCTGTTGGAGAACTTTGACCTGGAGTTTTTTTTCCCAGAAAGCTTCATGGGTGGACTTAAGGTTGTCTGTTAAAAGAGGATTTCCTCGCCACAGCGGTTCTTTTGTCTCAGTCCGGCAGACATTTTACAGTTAATCCACTTGTGTTTAGTGTAACTTTTATAACTGGGCGTTCAGCATTCCTGAGCTGAAATGAAAGAGATACAAATATGTGTGTGTGTGTGTGTGTGTGTTGGAGCTTTTTGAAATGAAAACATGCAGCACACGTAGGAGGATCTTCAGTGTTTTTGTTACTACTGCTCAGACCGAACAGAGTCCATTAAAATACAGAGTTGTTGATTCTACGAATGCTATGATAGAGACAAAACGTATTCCTCACCAACTAACAGATTTTAACCCCAAAATATAGTTATATTTCATAGTTTTTTCAGTATTTGACTAAATTTGAATTTATAAAGCTTTGTAGTAGGATTGTTAATTTGTATATTTACAGAAGTTCTCCAACTAAACAAAACAGTAGGCCATCTTTGTAGTCCAGTTATATTCCTTAAATAAGCTATTATTTAAGAAAGTAATGATCAGGATTATTTATGTCTCATGCTGGCTTCCATACCTGATTACAGTGAAATAACACGCCTCACTCCATTATTACCACATGTTGTAAAACAGTATGGTGATTGTCCCATTTCCTCACCAGTGACTTAAAAAAGCAGTCAGCTCCAGAGTTTTCATTCAGATAATGTTTCTGAGTCGCTAGGCTAATGCTAGCTTTATTTCTCTCTGTTTTGATATGACTCTTTGATATAGGTTTGGTTTGTAACATTTCATTATGCTTAATGGTTCATGGACAAAACTGAAAGAAAAAGTTGTTTTTGATCTATAAACCTGTATAAACCTCACACTTTTGCAAAATAATACGCCCTGTGTGAATCACAGTTTTGCCAGCTGCACACATAAAATATAGGCAGAGATTTGACAAATGTAGTAAAATGAGGCCCTGCTGCTCACAAAATTAACAGATACATTTTTTTTTCCCTAAAAAAAAAGATTGTAACTAGTTTATTAGCTAGTACTCCTACAGTTCTAGAATTGAATTTTAGATTAGTTGTGTGTGAAATTGGTCATTTTTGCGAATTTGCTTCCTGAGCTAGTGTGTGCAGAGAGGCAATAAAATAAATCTAACTCCTGGAACACTCCTAGTGCCAAAAAAACAACTTTATTAAGAAAACCAACTCCATTAGGTCATAAGTGAAATAATCTGTCAGTGGAATTAATACTCTTATAACAATCTCTTATATCTCGCTAAAAAGTTACTTGTAGGTTAGTTTTGTCTCATTTCAAATGTACTAAAATATTTACACTAAAAGCTAAACCATTAATATTTAGTAAGATTTTGTTTTTACAGTGCTTTTAACTGAATTTTTACTTTAGAGATGCAGAAAAAAATCGATTCCTAGTCCTGGGAATTCTGAATCCATTCCAAATACACAAATAGCAGTTAATATTTAAATATCCATTTAATTTTTTTTTATAATTCTTTGATTATATTTTTTATTCAAGAAAAAGTCGGCTAAGCTAATCTTATTCTGGTAATTTAAGTTGGAGATTTCTTTTGCAGAAACCTATTTTTGTTCATAAACTGATGACGGTGTGGAACCTTATATCATTTAAGTAAATGTTATATTTGTTTACAGTCTTTTGTTTCTTGTCAGTCACATAATTTAAACAGAATCTATAGTTTTATTTGAATAGAAAAATTAGTTTCAGAATTAGAAATAGTTTCTGAATCGAATCGTGAGCCTAAAAATTAAGAGTTGTATCATTAGACGCTGAAAGATTCACATTTCCAGTGTCCTGCTCTTTTTTTCTTATCAGATAAGCTGAAGTATCTGCAGTTCTGCATATTCTGCTAGAAAATCTCCTTCATGTTTTCGTGAGAGAAACGTTGCATTGACTGCAGCCACGTTGTTAATCATTAAACGCCCTGATAGTAGAAGTCACAAACATCTCTGCATGTCAACTTCCAGCTTAGACACACTTTAAATCTGCCGAATAGCAGCTATCTGCAAACTTGACCTACTTTCTTTCTGGATCATAAATAGTTCTGTCTCTGAAGCTCGCAGGTTTAGCGTGAAGAATCAGTCATTGTGGGTGAACGTCTTTGCTTTACGCGGCGGAGACGAGGGATTAAGATGCAGCACAGAGCCCTGTAGCGCTCTGACTTACAGTAATTACACCAAGTTGGTTCATTTGCTCAGATTAGAGATGAATATGTGTGCATAATTAGGAACAAATGATTTAATGTATGCAGCAGGAGGATAGAAACGTCTTCATTCAGGATATTTTGAGATTCAAGTAAAAACGAAAAAAAAAAAATCAGTTCCATGGTGGAATAGATTAGTTTTTATCTTTTAGTTTCTGTTTTGAAGATATTCTACTTCTAGATGTGTATTATATTTATCTTATAATTAATAACATAGTTAATGTGATAATCAAAAGACGTGTAGATTTAGTTTTAATTACTACTTTTGCTTTTTATAATTGTTGTAGTTTCCTTGTTTTGTATTTGTTTGTATTGATTAAACTTTTTAGACAAAATGTGTGTAGCGTAGTTGAGTCATTTTAACCATTTATAACCTTTTGTTTTGAGACTTTGACACTTTATTGCCGTCAAACTGTACATTTAAAATATAAATGTAGAGTGAAATTTTGTTGCAAGGCTCCATTAATACTAAAATAAATAAGCAAAACAAAGTGATCATTATCCAGGGAGAACTGAAATGTCAGTATGCATTGTCCCAACCACACAACTTAAAAGTAAATTAAATCATTATTATTCTTTTTATTTTTTAACCTCTGGTCTTTCTGTGCATCTTAACAAAAAATCCAAACTGAAAAGTTCAACCCTTGATTTTTTTAAATAGCCACAGCTCTTGTCTTTAGTTGTTCAGGAATGGGGAATGTTGCACAGAGGCATGCAAACATGCATGCAGGGTAAAAGTATGCAGCTCTGGGCCAACAGCAGCAGTTGAGTGTGTGTGTGTGTGTGGGGGAGGCGTGTGTGTTCCAGTGAACTTGAGTAAACTTGTTTGTTGATGAGTCAATTCTACAAAGTTGATGCAACTATCAGGGCTTCCTTAAATTGTCCTATAACAATTGGCATTACTTGATGACTGGATTTGACCGTATTATGTAATTGGATCTGAATCTTTACTCTGTGACGGAGTTTAATTGGATTGGGCTGCATCAGAAAGGGGCGGTGCATCCAAGAACTAGGAAATAAGATATGTCAGTAGTTCCCTGAACAGGTTTGCTATTGTATGCATATGTAGTAGATTAGGTTTCCCTTAGTTGCTGTTGAGTACTATGAATCTACATTACCTGCTTTCTGCTACAGGAAAAGATAATTTCTCTGATTTTAATTGGTTGAATTGCAGCAGAAGGCGGGACTGGACCAGGGAATCATTTCTACAAGAACCACAGCTGCATGTATATTTATATTTCAAGCTTACAAAGACAAACAGTGATTAATCATGATTAATCTGATTAAATATTTTACCTGATTGACAGTCCTATCAGTAATATGTGATTATTTTTAGCTTTCTAGTTTTAGCTTCATTTTGATACAAGAACAATTCATATAATCCCTGTAGTTCCTGAGATATATAAAATAAACTTTTGGCATGACGTTTTGAGCAGCTTTACACTGCAAAAACACATAATATCACCAAGTAATTTCGTTCTAGTTTCTAGTGCAAATATCTTAGTTCACTTGAAATAAGACAAAGTTAACTTAGAAGCAAATTTTCATCAAGACTTAGGAGCTGGTTTGAAGTCAATAATTTCTTAATATCGATTTTAAAAGTACTAATTCAACTGGCAGATTATTTCAAGGGGAAATGTCTCGTTACAAGTGAAATAATCTGCCAATGGAACTAGTCATTTTAAATCAATATTAAGAAATTATTGGCTTGAAACAAGCTGTCATTTCTTGCTGAAATTTACTTTAGATATTTGCACTAGAAACTACTTGGTAAGATTTTGTGTTTTGCAGGGTAAGGGTTAACTTGAACCTTGTTTCCTTATTAAGTATAAAATTATTAAGGTCTTGCTTCTTCAATGAAGCTGAAAAGTTTTGAGTAGCCTGGCGCTAACAGAGCTAGCATCAGTGGGAAAGAAGAACGACAGCTGGCGTTTTGTAGCATTTTGCTAATTTTTTTTGGGTGCCATCTGGTGTTCAGAGTTGAGTTGGACACATTAAATGCAGCAGCGATGCTTCTGCATTGAACTTGAACTGCGTGTGTGTTTGGACTGGGCCGTTGTGACGCAGTCCTGCTGACCGCCGCGTTAATTATCCATTTCTCTCTTTCTCTCTCTCTCTGAGTCTGGCTTTGTTTGAAACCAAGAAGGCTAGTGTCTCCACAGTAACTGTTACTAACGGTTACGCAAGCTTGACAACGGCAACCCGCGATGACCCACATTCCAGCAGTAAATCACAACACACACAGAAAGACACATTCCTGACTCCACCCGTCGCCGCCGATCGAAACTGCGCTCAGCGTTTCCACTCCAGCAAACAAACGAGGGAAAGAAAGTGTTGCTGTGTGAAAAAATGTAAACATCTCTATCAGTTTCCTGCCTTTTCTTGTGTCTTTTGAGTTTTTTTTTCTCAGCTTCTGAATATGTGTGACTCCATAACGCTTCCATCTCACGTTAGTTCAGGGTGTCCAAACTTTTTGTATTGAGGGCCACAACTGTGAAGCTAAAAGTAGCCGTGGGCCACAAATATTTAGTATTTTTTGTATGAAAAAAGCTATAATGATTCCATTTTAAAAACAAACTAAATATGCAATATTTTGATGATGTGTTTTCTAGGCTAAAAGATCCAAGTCTCTTTCTTTTTTTAAACATTCTCGTTTAGCCCAGTTTCATAAATGAGTGCGCCCCCCCTTCCTACTTTTAAGTAAAAGTTGCTGGAGGCAACCAACGATTATTTTGGTTATCGGTTAACCGATTTTTCTGCCGATTAATCACGTAAAAATTGGCAATTTTTTTTTTTATAATACTGTACATACATTAAAATCTCCTCCTTTTTTAAATAAACCTTTTTTTAACCTAAAATAGAATAAAATGTGTATTTTATTGTACAGTTTTGTCTATTTCTGCTTTGAATGTGTTGTAATTTCAGCAAAATGGCCTTTTTTAGACAGCGTATAATCTAGTTAGCGTTAATCGATTACTAAATTAGTTGAGGATTATTAAATTAATTGTTTTTACTATCTAAATGAAAGCAAAATATGTAGTTGACAAAAGAATATTGTAATTTGTCTTTGGCCTCTTTTTACTTTAATTTGTTTTAAGCGCATTGAGCTGTGCTATTCGTAAATTGTGGACCACAGAATTTTTCAAATGGCCTCCGGGCCGCACTTTGGACACTCCTGCCTTTAATTGTTGTTCAAATGCTAACGTGGCGTTTTTTTAATTTAATATTTAAACACTGACAGAGGAAATGTGTCCTCAGATGACTTCCTGGTTTCCTGTAAACTCAGGTTATTCCCTCTTTTCATTCTTTGTCAGACTTACTTCATGCAACAAACCTGCAAAATAATTTTTCTCGCTCAGATCTGTTTTTCTTTTGGTTTTCGATACCAGATAACGCTCGCATAAGGAGAATGGAATGCTGGGAATTTGAGAGATGATTCTGGTGTCGTCTGTGATAAAACATGAGGTCAAATAATTTTTATTTTTTTTGGTGGTGTGCGCTCCAGCTGGGTCAGAAAACGACGGTGTGTTTACGTTTCAGGCTTTTCTGCTCCATCACTGCAGGAAACTAACGGCCGTGTTTGAGTTTGCATCTGTGTGTTTGCCTGAAGGAGAGATTTTCTTAAACAAGCGGCGCAAACCAGAGGGGGGAGAAGATGAGATAATAAAGTTGAAGTGGAGTTAATTGATTCGATTTACAGGTCAGGGAGGAAGTGGGCTTTTCCTGGAAATTACTGTCATTTGCTTCTAATTACGGGGAAAATGAAGATTTCCTCTCAAAACAAACTAAAGAGATTTAATTTAAAACAATTTAACTTTAAATTCTTCTATTTAAACCTGTAAAGTTTCTGACCTGGTTAGTTTTGTTTGAGTTTTTAATTCCTCCATAATAAGAGTTTGGCTTTTTTCCAATTCACTTCAAGATTTTTCTACTTTTGGTCTCAAATTCTACTGCAAATCTAAGAAAGCAATAAAGTTGATGTATCTGGAAAAGAGTTGAATTAAAAAAAGAAACTTATCTGAAAATGTCAACAATCAGAGTCTATACATGAAGGGGAGTTTCCAAAATGTGGTCCGGGGGCTGTTTGCGGTCCCTGGAATGGTTGTGGTCTGGCCCATTTTTTTTAAATTTATTTTTTATTTTTTGGGTCTTGTTTTGTTTTGACTCAAATTAAACATTAAAATTAAACAAATTAGACAAAATAATTGTGGTAGAAAAATAATTTACCACAATAATTTTTCCCATTTAACTCAGATCTTTTAAAATTTTGCAAATTGCAATCTGTCTGAAAAAATAATACAATTATTTGTCTTTAAATAAACTTTTCATTTTTTGTTTGAAAAGATCAGATTTGTTTGACTTCTACTCAAAAGTTGACTTTAATTTATTTATTAAACTTGGCCAAAGCAAGCATATTCAAAGAAAAAGTGGAATAAATCCTGATTCTACTGCTCAGAAATTACATATTGTTTATTGTTTCAATAGATGTCTTGAAAATTAACTACCTTTTTTTGTCAAAAATGCCAAAGCCTTTTTAAGTTTTTAATCTGTAATAATGCGTATGCGTTTCTGACTATTATATTTGTTTAATTAAAGTATTACATGCTTAGTTTATTGTTGATTAGGTACAATAAGTCCTTTTGACTTGCCTATTTGTTCCATGTGATTAAAAGTTTGTCTTAAAATGTGGTAGAAATCAAACAGAGTTTGAAAATGCTTTGAAAAAAAGCTTAAACTTTTTTCCAATAAAAATCATCCATAATGGTTATTTGTTATCTTGCAGCACAGCTTGACGTTAACAGCAGTTTAGGTTTATTTTACCTACCGGTTTACTTTTTTCTTGCATTGTTGCATATAAACACAATTGTTGTAAATTCTGCTCGTTTTTTGCAGTTTCCAGTCTAAATAAACACATAATGGACGCTGCGTTTGTTTTGTTTTTTCCTGAAAAGGACCTGGAGTTCCATGGCGTGATGCGGTTCTACTTCCAGGACCGGGTGGCCGGGAACTTCGCCACAAAGTGCATCCGGGTCTCCAGCACGGCGACGACGCAGGACGTCATCGAGACGTTGGCGGAGAAATTCAGGCCGGACATGAGGATGCTGTCGTCGCCCAAGTACTCGCTGTACGAGGTCCACGTCAGCGGCGGTGAGTCCTGTGGGCCGCGCGGCTCCCGGCCCAGTCAGCCGACTGCTGCATGAACCGCCGGCTTTGTGTTTCAGAAGAGCGCCAGCTGGACCTGGACGAGAAGCCGCTGGTGGTTCAGCTCAACTGGAACAAAGACGACAGGGAGGGACGCTTCGTCCTGAAGAACGAGAACGACGTCCTGCCCAAGGTGAGACGCAGAGCGCCGCGTCACTCCGCATCACTTCATCACTTTGAGACGAAACAGAGATGCAGCTTTAGAATTAGCTGCTGAGTTTCTGACTGATTAACCCTGAAATCCATCCAATTATCATCCATCCATCTGTACATCCGCCTGTACATCCACCCGTCCATCCGCCCATCTAGGGATGGATTCATCATAGAATCCATCTATAGTTGGATTCGTCCATCCATCTGTACATCCGTCTGTCCATACATTTATCCGTCCGTTTGTCCACTCACCCGTGTCTATTCGGCCATCTGTCCATCTGGGCATCAGTCTGTCTGTCCGTCCGAAGTCCTGCTGCTTTATTTCTTCTTTCCTTTCTTTCTGAGGTTTGATTCCTTCCTAACCTGGTTTGTTTTTGCAGAAACATTTTTGCTCTGGTTTACTTTTTGTCTGATTCTCGCCAGAAGAGTCAGAGTAACGGACCGGAGAAGGAGAAAGACGGAGTGATACAGAACTTCAAAAGGACTTTGTCCAAGAAGGAGAAGAAGGAAAAGAAGAAGAGGGAGAAGGAGTTCGCTCGGATCCCAGACGGAGATGAACAGATTCTGAGCCGCGAGGACGGGTAAACCAAACCGGCTGCACACTGCTTGACCTCTGACCTGTCTGTTCCGTCTCCTGTGTGTGTTTTCTTTTTTAATCCACATCCTCCACCGTCTGTCTGTATATTTTGGTGATTTAGGGAGAACAACCGTCTGGCGGCGGAGGTTTATAAGGACATGCCAGAAACCAGCTTCACCAGGACGATCTCCAACCCGGAGGTGGTGATGAAGAGGAGGCGGCAGCAGAAACTGGAGAAACGGATGCAGGAGTTCATGAGCAGCGATGGAAGGCCAGAGTCGGGTACGTTAAACGTTGGTTGATACCGTTTAAATTCTGTTGGAGTACGATGCTCAGATTGTTGCAACGAAGCAACTTTGTTACCGCAGTTTGTGTCTCTGACTCCAAATACAGAGGAAAGCAGGAAAAAAGTTCAGATGTTTTCATTACTGGAGATCAAAGGGTTTCAGTAATTTGAAAATATTTTAAATCTCCCAAGTTGTTTCCTGTTCAGATTAATTTCTGGATCAGATATTTGGCAGTGAGTAATTTGGATTTTTAAAAGGTTTCCCAAACCAATCTGTCTCTAAAAAATGCTCATTTATAGTTATTAGTTCTTTTATTGAATGTTGTACATCCTTGAAAACTAAAGACGGTGAAGTACATCCTATCTCATTTTCAAGTGTTTCGTCCTAACACCTACAGTTTGCTGAAATGCTAGGTTAGTGTTAGCATGTTTCCTCTCTGTTTTGATATGACTGATTATTCAGCTCCAACCCGATTTAGTCCAACTAGTCATGTATAAACAAAGCTAAAAGAACTTCTTTCCAGAGAAGATGCTGTTGTATTTTCATAACAAAAGCTGAAAGCATAAAGCTTTAGAATAAATCTTTGTTTTGCTGGAGTTGAGTCTCATGTGATCCCAGAGTTAATCTGCAGAGTGACCTGAACATCACAGGTCGCTGCTGCTGCTGCTGCTTTGGTCTCTCATCAGGATCTACTGAAAGGTTTAAATTAAAGTTTATGCTGATGGTTTTCAGTAGCAGTTTGTTTTCATGCGCTGACTCGGTTCTGTTGCATCTTATTCTGCAGGTTTTAGTGATAGTGAAGCCATGTTTGTTGTCGTAGTCGCCATTGATCTTTTGACGTGGCTGTAACCGAACCCCATCAGCGCCATATGTTGTTAGAAAATCTCACGCTGGCATGTTTACACACACTGAGAAGCATGTTGAGTGAATGGCACAAACACGCTGACTGGTTGGGTTTGTGACTCAGGCATTACCTAATCGCTGCGCCAGACAGACAGATGGAAGGACAAGTGAAGCTGCTCTAGAAACGGCTCTAACCGCTGTCTGTCTGCTGCCCGGACAGCTGGTGAGGCAGAAACTCTCCTCTGCAGAAAATACAGCTTCTAAAAATATCTCTGGAATATTTCTGAAACTCTTTTCAACTCAATTTTTACCTAAATTCCTTATAAAGCTGTAATACAAAGTGCTAAAGGCAATTCTGACTGTCTACAGCATTTGAAGAAACTTTGATTGTATGAGTTAAAGCAACACTTAAATTCCCTTTTGGGAATTAATAAAGTATTTTTGAATTTAATTTGTTTTTTTTAAAAACTGGGTGTGTGCCTCTAAGGCGGGCATTGTGCCCGCCCACAGAGTCAGCCGTGCCCCTCTGGACTGGAAGCTGTTTGTTGTTTTTACCTTAGAGTGGCCAACTTTGTTATATCAATTTGATACAGAAGGGGCTTCCGCACTTCCCATATCTGTGTCTTCTGTCACTCTTTTCAGCAGTTAAAACAGTTTAATTCGTTAACACGTTGTAACCTGTATTTCTGAGCCACCTTTAAACGCAACATGAGCGCTACGACGCTTGCACTGGATTTACACCTGGGCGGGAGCGACGGAGACCTGCTGCTGCTGTGCAAAGCTGCGCAGGTGTGTTAGAATCATGCAGCCAACCAGCAAAACCCAAAGAACTTGGGACAGTTTTCCCCCCAAACTAACCGACTGAGTTGAGTAATGCTACAGGTAATGTTAGCTAAAAGATGACTAGCTAATAACAATACAGCACCGTAAGCTTGTTAACAAGTAGCCTGTAGACTACTGATGTTGTTGTCTGCGTTCAGCTACGTAGATTCATTTTGCCCCCCTAAAATAAGTCGATGCCCCCCCTGTTAAACTCGTCTGGAGCTGCTCTAAGGTCAACTTTAGTAATGATTGAATAAATTATAACTTTTGGATATTTACTCTCATTAACTACCTGTTTAGACACTAGAAAAGTTTACCTGTACTAAGTAATTTTGGGGAACTGCGAAGTTCCCTTTATTAAAGCTGCAGTATGTTGTGATAGTTTAGTACGAAACGGATAATCTGTGGAAAAAATCGACCTCCTCTGTCTTCTCAAACTTCCGGTGCTTTTGGTTTTCAAGCTGGGTGACATGGCTGAAAAATGTATCACAATATCAGTCGATATTGATAATTATTGGTTAGGTTTTTTGTTATAAATATATATATTCCATGCCGGTGTTTTACTTTTAAGTAGTTACGAGGCACAGTGGTGATATCTGAAACTGCTGCTGTGCTAGTTACTCAGCAGGTGGTTGCTAGGTAACCAAAGAATGAGTGAGTTGCTAGGCAACCAAAGAATGAGTGAGTTAGTTGATTCTACCAACCTGGCTTGGCTAGAATGTTGTGCGGTTCTGGATCGGATTTCTGTGAAATTATTGAATATTCTGTCAGAAGTATTACCAATTGATATTGATCACGTGTCTATTGTTATTGATTTGTTGTTCTGCCCTAGTTTGGGTTCATCTGAATGCAACAAATGTTCTGCTGTCTGCAGGGGGAACTTTGAAGATTTACGCTGACAGCCTGAAGCCCAACATCCCTTACAAGACCATCCTGATGTCCACCAGAGACACGGCCGACTTCGCTGTGGTGGAGGCGCTGGAGAAGTACGGGCTGGAGAAGGAGAACCCCAGGGAGTACTGCATAGCCCGGGTAAAAACCCAACCGCGGCACCAAACCATTACAAACAAGTCCTGTTTAATGGTTTTACTAAAGTAAAAGCAGAACTACAAGTAAAAGTATTTGGTAAAAAAGAATAACTGAACAAAACATCAATCATTTAATCTTTAAAAATTACATAATCAGACAAATCAATTAATCTCATGATAAATAAAAATGAGCTCAATAATTTAATTCATATTTTTTAAAGACCTATTTTGTTTAGAAACTTGATCATTCATTTCATTTATGGTTGTGTGTTTTTTATTTTTGTTTCATTTATTGTTTTTGTTCATTTATTTTTTATATTCAAAATATTCTTCACTTTCTGTGCTTAGTTTTCTTTACAAAATAAGTTTATTGATCTTTGATAACTTGCACTGTTACTATTTTACACGTAAATGGTTCAAAGTAATATTATAATTTATCGCTGTCATTTCTGGGACAATTTATCATCCAGCCAAATGTTATTGTAACAGGCCTAGTTATGCAGACATTTTGGTATTTTGAGAACCAAAATAAAAATAATTTACATAAATAACATAATTGCAAAAATAATAATAAAGGAATTCCAATTCAGTTTCTTTCGATATAAAACTTGCAAAACTTTAATTAAATTGAGGGTTTTGTCGGTATATGGTGGAGTTTTGGTAAAAACAAGCATGTACTTCAATATTCAGAAACTTTACTAGAGTAAGAGTAGTGATAACTCATAAATCAATTACTCAAGTAAAAAGTACAGCATAGTAAAAGTACTCCTACAAGTACATTTTTCCAAAAAGTAAAAGTTACTAGTAATTTGTATTCCTATTCAGCTTTAATTTAATCAATTAAAAGCTTAAAATTTCAACTCAAACATGTTTTTAGTGTGAATAAAATCTTCGTAAACATATTAGAAGTGTTGGATCTGGTTTAACTTGTTAAAACTTTTAATTGTGTGGATGTTTGCAGCAGGAAGAAAAGACGGGTAAAGAGGTGATCCTGGATGATCTGGACTGTCCTCTGCAGATCCTCAGAGACTGGCCTGCAGACAGAGGTAAAAAAACCAACTGGATTTACTTCCTGCTGTCTTTTGATCACTGCTGCCCCCTTCTGCTCCAGAACTGTCATTACAGCTTTTTATTACTCTGAATGTATATTTTTGCTTTGCAGATGCAAATGAATCATTTTGCCAAATCGTATCTTATGTCATTTTGTCCTGTCAGAACTTGATTTAGAATCTTTAAACAAACCATTTGAAACAAACAAATCTTAATACCAAACGCAAACAACCTGAGTGGATAGAGAAATAAGTTTTCAAAAGATTATTTTATTTATTAAGGGGACAAAGGTGTCCAAACCAACCAGCCAGTCAAAGTTTAATTGCTTCAATTGTAAAATCATAAATTAACTGTCATTAACAACTTTTTTTTTTTTTTGGGGATTGGTTAAATAGCCACACCCGGGGCAGATTAGTGCCAGACATGTAGAACCAAGAAATCACATAAAGAGAAGCTGCCCGACAACGGGAAGTAGGATAAAGGTTCTGAAAAAGTTCAGGTTCTCAGGCTCGCCAGATCCGGCTTGTAATCAATGCACCCTTATTTAGTGGCCTAGTCAAAGTTTGGACTTAAATCTAAACTGAGACAATGAGCCTGCAAAACACAAATTCTTGCCAAATATTTTCAGTCTAGTTTCTGGTGCAAATATCTTAGTAAACTTGAAATAAGACAAAACAAACTTACAAGTAACTTTTCAGTAAAATATAAGAGTTTGTTGTAAGTCAATAATTCCTTAAGTCTCAAGTGAAATAATCTGCTAATATAACAAGTACTTTCTCATTAATATTAAGGAATTATTGACTGCAAATTTACTTGTAAGTTAGTTTTGTCTTATTTCAAGTGAACTAAGGTATTTGCACTAGAAACTAGACCACAAATACTTGGTAAGATTTTGTGTTTTTGCAGTGTATGAAGTGACTTTTAGCAGGTGGCTTATGCTTAAAGACTCTTTTGTGTGACTGAATTGAAAAAAATAAACAATAAATTGCTCCACAGCAGCATAATTGACTCAAGTTTATTTGTAAATCACATTTCAGCAGCAAGGCAGTTCAAAGTGCTTCAAAGTGAAATTTTATTTTCTGTTCTAACCTGAGCCAGTGGGAGCATATTGATATTATTTAAGAGGAGTCCTAGGATTGAGCCTTGCGATTCCCCATATGTGACTTTTGTCCTCTTCAATAAGAAATTTGTTATATTTGAACCAATTGATTACTGCTGTCAGTATGTTTTGGGGGCGCTTACTTTCTTTTGAGATCCTGTTTTGAATATTTGTTTTCCTAAAATAAAGTTTCAGACGTTAAGTCCTTGTCTGAATTGCAGAGAAGAACAATGTGCTCGCTTTATTTTTTTAATTTTACTCCATCGAGATTTTTGTAAAAGTTGCTTTTCTTTATGGGATCAGGAGCGATGGTGTTCCAGCTGAAGAAGAGACCTCCGGATTACCAGCCCAGGAAAGGGAGGAAGGACGACAAGGGGTTAAGAGGGAAAGATGGCTCCATGCCGCCGGAGAAACTGCCTTATCTGGTGGAGCTGAGTCCAGGTACGACCACAACATGTTTTATTTATTCTTTTATATTATCTGCGACTGTAGCAGCAGGAAAATGACCAGTAGCTTCAGGGGAAGATTCTTATCCTGTTGTGACAGAATTCGGACAGCAGCTGGCAGTGCAACAGAGCTACGTTTCCTGTAGGTTTAGTTAGAAGTGAGTCATTTTAGCTATATTTGCTGGCAAGGAAGACAAATTACTTGAAATTATATAAACTGAAGTAGAAGGAAAAACCTAGTACATTGGGATTTATTTGTAGGAATGTGAAAGGTAAGTTTTGTCATAAAATCCTGAATTAATGTTAAACCTAACAAAATTATTAAAAGATCCTTTCTGGTAATTTTTGGCGACCCTTCCCTGATTACTTTCTGCCCTAACAGCTTGTCTCTTGCTACTGATCCCCCTCCTCTCTCTTTGCTTCTGATAACCGTCATCCTCCCACATCATTAACTTCCCTGACCCAAAGGTGACCCAGAGACTTCCACTTACCTGGTTCTGGGTGGTGAGTTTCTGGGTAACCTGACGCCCTGATTCAGGAGAAAACTTAACACATCAACTTCATACTGACTGCAGGGTTTTACTGGTCTCTGGTAGTGGGTGAAGTGGGATTACAAACTGGTTTGGTGACTGATTTATTGCTGCCAGGCCTGGCTGTGTGTGAGTGTGTGAAGGTTACTTTTATTTCTGTGCATTTATAGCTGATGTCCAAGTTGGCTGAAAAATAAAGAAAATGTAATGAGAAAGCTTTTATATGTTTGTTATAAAGTAATACAGTCCAGATTAGTTTATTCATCTCTAAAAACTAGGGATGCAGCGCTAACATCGGTATCGGCCGATATTTGTCTTTTTTTTTAATTTATTTTTTTTTATTTTACATAACTATCCAACAAATATAACCAGGCCAATATAAACAACCAATATTTATTTTTATCCTGTTGCCGCCTTTTTTCCCAAAGGTGTCGAAACAGTGGTGAATATGCATATGAATTCAGTAAATATTGGATATTGATATTGGCCTAAATTTTCATACCGGCTGCTAAAAACCAAAATTTGACGTAATGTTGGATGAAGTTGGTCTCAAATTGAACTTATGCCGATGTTTTTGTAGGGATGTACCGATATGAAAATTTGGACCGATATCAGATGTTAATATTGCTGTCATAGTCAATATTACTGATATTATGTATATTTCTCTACTGTGTTGACACATTTGACTAGAAACAGACAGCAAAAAATTTAAATAAATATTGACTGGTTAATATCGGCCCAGTTTTATTTATCAGGCCGATACTGAAATGTTTAAAAAAATTACTACTGTCACCCAATACTGATGTTGGTGCTGATATATCGCGCATCCCTAGTTTTTTGGAGTAAATTTGACAGAAAATCGCTACTTAGAATTTTATGGCTAATTTCCAATCTGTTATTTTGTAAAGTTTTGACCTTCCAACTCAAATTTCAACTGGTTTCCTTTTACGATGTAGAATCAGCACTTATCATTTTTTTCTTTCTGTGGATCTAGTAAAATTCAAGTTACAAGAAAGAGGCATTTGTAGCTGTAAGGAATTGGCGTCCGTATAATTTTCAGTGTGAATTGATTTTGAGTGCGCTTGGAATGCTTTCTGGGGTTAACCAGTTATTACTGCATTATTTCTCCTCCTTGCTGCATTTTCACCTTTTGCTATGTGTCTGTTTTCTTTCCCACTTTCTCATGGCATGTTTTGGTTGCCTGGGTGTGTGTGTAATTATATGTGTGTGTGTGTGTGTGTGGCCTGTGCACGTGTCCTTCTGCCTCTTACCTGCCTGCCTGCCTGCTGTAGGCCGAGGGAATCACTATGCCTACTACGCCTATCGGCACCAAGAAGGTAAAATCTGCACCGTACTTCCTGTTTGTCCCGGCTGCTGGGGTTGTTCTGCTCTGAGCGCAAACACATTCCCTTAAAAATGGGGAATAAGTGATTCTTATAGTGATTATATCAGATATTCATATACATCTACAAATCAGGAGTAAAAATGGTATATTGTAGGTTTTTGAGTCTAAGGCTGAAATGATTAATTGGATCAATCGTGATTAATCAATTATTCAAATAATCGTCAACTAATTTAGTCATTGATTAATCATTAAACGGACTCAAAAAAGGGCATTTGCTAAAAAAAAAGAAGCATATTTAGAGCAGTAATTAGACCTAAGCTGCACAAAAATATTCATTTTATGTATATTTAAGATAAAATCAGTTTTGTCTGTTGAAATGTTTTAGCCAAAACTCTTCCACTGGAAGCTTAATCTCCGCCTGGTTCAGAATTACTAAAAGGATGCTATGTTACTGCATTTTTGGCAATAAAATGTTTATATTATTTAATAAATAAATTGAATAATTTATTTGTATCTTAAATGTATTTCTAATTTTGTGTAAAGAAAAAAAAAAAAGGTTTACGTGGTTAAATCAAAAATCTGTAGAATGTGAATCTTTTATCCGATTAATCGTAAGCTTAATCAATCACCAAAGCAATTATTAGCTGCAACAGATATGTAGGTTTTTTAAAAATATCTTTGCATTAAATAGTTTGTTGCATTAATACTGTAGATTTTTATTGTTGTATGAATCGGAGTTTTCTTTGACAGGATTAATCACAAACGATCATAGACAAAAAAAAAAAGAATATCCGTTACTATAAGGTTATGTTAACCTTTTTCCTTCACTGCTTTGCTTTTACTAAACTTTGCTTACTAATTATCAGTAACTTCTCCACATTTTCGTCTGTTCACATCACTTTGGATTGATGGTATATTCTTGAAATGTTGGATTAAATGCGGTTTGCTGAGGTTTGATCAGCGCTGAACCTGAGAGCTTCTGTGCTTCCAGACGGTTCCGACTCCAGAGACAAACCGAAGCTGTACCGGCTTCAGCACAGCATCACCGAGGTCGGCTCAGACTGCACCGAGGACGGAGCCATCCAGGTGAGTGCACATAACCCAGACCTGCTGAACTTTGACCTTTTAACGCCCCCAGCATTTCGTGTGAACAGGAATGATTATTGGTATGATTTGTAGTTTATTCGGTTGTTTTGAACAGGATCAACTTTTTAATCAGCACCTTTCACACTTGTTCTGTTAAGAATGTTTAAAAAGACTAAAATTTTATTACTGTAGAGGAGGGGAATGCCATATCGTTTTGTTTACGATTGTAACAGTAAATTTATTGACAGGTGAAAAAATTCATACTTTGATACCAAACATTTTGGTGTCGAGTTTTGAACATTTTTAAAAGGAGAATTAGTTTTAATATTAAAACAAGATTTGTAGTTTTGCCCATAATGTTTGGAAAACATTTTGTTAAAGTAATGTTCTGTTGAACCGCAGCAGTTAGTTTCATTTAGGATTTTAAGTATTTTTATTATGTCTTTTTGTTGCCCACAATTAGTTTTATTTTCTTTGGCATGCTAAATGTATTGTGTGATTTTTGTATATAGCAATATAATTTATTTTTTTTTCATTCTGGTGACTACAAAGGAAAGTTAATAAAAATGATTCTGTGATGTAAACACTGCAAAAAACAATCTTACCAAGTAATTTTGGTCTAGTTTTTGTGCAAATATCTCGGGACACTGGAAATAAGACAAAACTAACTTAGAAGTAACTTTTCAGCAAGATAGAGGAACTTGTTTTATGTCGATATTTGAATATTAATGAAGCGTTAGTTCCACTAAGATTATTTCACTTATAATATGGGAAAATATCTTGTTATAAGTTAAATAATCTGTCAGTGAAACTTGTACTTTTTAATCAATATTCAAGAATTTCTGTCTTATACAAGCTCCAATGTCTTGCTGAAAAGTTACTTGAAAGTTTTATTTTATTTCAATTGCACTATATTTGCACTGGAAATTAGATAAAATGTTTGGTAAGATTTCATTTTTACAATGTGAACTAAAAAGTTGAGATTCTTTGTAACATTTTGTGTCTGCAAAATGTCCTTTTTTTGGTATTTAACAAAAAAAAAAACCTGAAGAGAAACATGCTTTTTGGTTTTTTATTGCAGTTTGTAGCTGGAAATAATTTATTATTGGTTTTTAAAGCTGAATAAAAGCAGAAGTGAAATTTGTGTTTAATGAAAGGCTGATATATTTGAAACAGAACAGCAAACTTGTTTGGTTCCAGGTGGTTCTGTTTAGCAAACCATCTGGTCCATCAGATTAAATCGACTTCAGAGCCGCAGCACTTTTCTTCTTCTGCTTCTGTTCTTGATGCGTGTGTTTCTGCAGCTGCTCGGCCCGGGGATCCTGCCTCACCACTGCAACCTGATGCACAGCGAAGGCATGGTGACGGTGACGCCGCACGGCCACGACGCCGACACCTTCGTGGACGGCCAGCGCATCACGGAGACCACGGTGCTGCGATCCGGATCCACGCTGCAGTTTGGCTCTGCGCACGTCTTCAAGTTTGTTGATCCAATGTTCGACCAGGGAGGGAAGAGGGACCCAAACGCCGCCATGAGGAGCCGACACAAATCCGGGTGAGCGAGAGGGGAACATGAGGTTAGGAGATGAAAAAGAGGGGAGGAGGCAGGGCGTGCACTGCAAAAACATAAGATCTTACCAAGTACTTTTGGTTTAGTTTCTAATGCAAACATCTTTCTGCACTATAAATAAGACAAAACTAACTTACAAGCAACTTTTCAGCAAGAAATAGACCCTTAAAAAGTTTGATTATTTTACTTTTCCATGTTATAAGTGTAATAATCGGCCAGTGCAATTGATACTTTTTCATCAATATTAAGTTGAGTTACAGCTAATGATTATTTTAGTAATCGATGAATCTATCAATTAATTCATTACAAAATTAATATGTGTTTTTTTAAGTGAAACAAAAGAAAGTAGAGTTTCATTTTTAAATAATTTTTCACACTTTTTTTGCTTCCTGTGACTTTATTTTGAAATAAAACATCCCACTGATGCTATTTAACTTTCCTTCAGGACTGACTAGAATTGTTAGCATACAGTTAGCATCTGGTTATGGTGCGTTCACTGAATAGAGAAAAGATCAGATCTTATTTATGAGTGTCTGTCAAGCATAAAATCTACAGATTCTGATTCTTAGTTCACCTCATTTGATCCCTTATGCATTTTTATTTAAATAAAATATTGGAAACGCATTAAAGTATGCAAATAAACAAATGTTCAATCCCTTTTTTAAATAAAAAAAAATAAATGTTATTCCCTAAATGTAGCATTCCTTTAATAAATATGAACTGAAACTTGAAGAGTTTTGGCAAAAACATATTTACAGACATAAGTGTATATATTTTTCTGTATGGTTTTGGCTTAATTACTGCCCTGAATATCTAATTTATTTCAGTTTGAATTCTCCACTCAATGATTAATCGATTATTAAATTAGCGGATGATTATTTCAATAATAGATTAATCACGATTAATCTTGGTTGAGGATAAGGAAATATTTACTTAAAACAACCTGAAAAGTTACTAATAAGTTAGTTTTGCTTTATTCCAAGTGTACTAAGATATTTTAAGTAGAAACTAGACTAAAAATACTTGATGAGATTTTGTTTTTGCAGTGTGGAGGGAATGAGAGGCAGAGGAAGAGCAGAGGTCTGGGGTTATGGCAACAGGCTGCCCTCTAATCTGATCAGCATGCTGCTGGGTGGGGCCTCCCGCTCGCTGCACTTTCACAATGAAACTCAGAGCACCGCAGATCACAGCAGAAGCGACTTAAACATGATTGTCGCCTTGGAAATATTCACTTTATAGCTATTTAATGGCGTCATCACCTGGTAACAGTTGGAGAAAGCGGGAGAGAGTGTGAGTAACCTTCGTTCCTCTTTTTATTTTAGACGATTCCAGAGGAAAAAAGTATAAATTATAGCCCAACTCTTGTCATTTTAGTTTATAAAATCCTCTTAAAGATGTCAGAAGTAATGAACTTCATTGCAGGATGAACATAAATTCAGTTTTTGTGGCTTATCTGAAGAATTAGATGTATATTTATATATATATAGATGTGTTCCTCCCAGTGTGTGAGTGTTGAGTTAATATTTACACTCCAGCCTCAAACCTCCCATCAGGTGATTTCCATTAGCTTTTACAGGCGTGGAAGAAGAAGTAATCAGTAAAGTGAGCTGGAATTAGAACCTGTTGGATTACTCTCCATGTTGAAAGAGAAAATTAAACCTGGTTTTTGTCTAAGGGCTTTAAGATCTGCTGGGCTGGAGTTACAACTACACGCTTTATTTCCGAACCAGCTGCATCATTTTGTCTTATTTTATCTGACATATTAGGATTTTTGTAATGAAATAATGTTGACAGTATCAAAAGGAAACATATTTCTGTGTCTTCATTTACATGACTTTGAAAAAATGCAACCTACATTTATGCGTCACCCTTCCTTGTTGCTGGCTCTCCTCTGTCAGGTATGCTTGGTTTGACGCCAACAAAGACAAACCTCTCTCTACCGGTTCCTCCACCTGCGCTGCTTTATGAATGAATGACCCTTCTGCCCTCACACTTTGCATATGGCAGGAAGTTTGACATTTAGTTCAATTTGTGGTGGAATGAAAACATTAGAAAAGGATTCTTGTTTCTGTTTGTTTAATTTACAAAGTCATTTGACACTTTAGATAAAAATGTGTAGAAAACCTTGAAATTAATTTAATAAAATTTTGATTTTGGTGCAGTAGCAAACTGGGAGCAACTCCCACCACCCCCAGTTATGACTTCACGTTTCAATATGGCCGCTTCTCACATCAACAGTTGTAATCTGTGTCAGAAACATGTTTATTTTTCAAAACAGACATAAAAGTGGGTCTAAAATTAATGCAACATGTGGCGCCTCTAACTCTAAACTGGACAAGTAAAAAGTGATGTTTGCTTATAGAAAGTAAAGCTTAAATTTACGGTTTTTAGCAATTTATGGGTGTCACCATATTGAAATTTCAAACGCTGACAATTTTGTTTGGCCAAATACCAGTGGAGCAGCTGCCATTATGTGCTTACATTTGTGATGGTAGGAGAGAAAAGACAGTTTAAATAACGTTACTCTGAAAGAAGCCATTTAGGTGGTGTCTCATAGTTCTGATGGAAGCTTATTGTTCTCGTAAGTGTGGAGGGTGATCAGGTGATCAAATCATAGTTTGAGATATTTGGCAACAAAAGGATGACAGACCTGATGGTGATTCCAAATATTCACATTTCTGGATCATATTTCATTTTTCAGATGCAACAGAAAAGGTCTAATATGCAGAGGGACATTTCAGATTCGCCATTTTTCACCCAACTCCCCAACGTAGCACTCTGCTGTGATTATGTAGCACATGTGATCCGAGGGAATCAACGGGCTGTTTTCCTTCTAAATTTGCTGCGTAGATGGATTTTCAATATTGCTTTCATGTCTAAGATTATTTTAATGCTGTTGTGAGTTGGATAAGGCGGATTCTTGGAAACTGCATGTCGTTTTTTTCTTTTTGGGATCTCAGTTTGAGCTTTGAATCTGATGTTTCCAGCTCACCTGGTAACTTTTATCTCATAAGCCTTAACAGAGGTAAAAAAAAAAAAAGCAGAATATGATTCAGCTTAGCAAAATCATAAAAGTATTTTTGATATAGTTTCTACTTCAAATATCTTAATATACTTAAAATAAAACAAAACTAACTTATAAGTCACTTTTCAACAAGTAATAGGAGCTTGTTTTTAGTCAGTAATTCCTTAATATTGATGGATCTAGAACTTTTTCCATTAATATTAAGGAATTACTGAATTAATTCGACAGACTGGCGACCTGTCCAGGGTGACCCCGCCTCTCGCCCTGAACGTCAGCTGGAGAGGCACCAGCACCTCCTGACCCCACTAGGGACAAGAGTGGATGGATGAATTAAAACCAGCTCATATTTCTTGCTAAAAGTTACTTGTTTTTTATTTCAAGTTTATCAAGATATTTCAAGTAGAAACCAGACAAAAAATACTTGATAGGATTTTGTTTTTGTGGTGAGTCTACATCTGAATGACATGTTTAAATCAAATCAAATACAGTGAGCTTTTTTTTCCACATTTAATCTCTCTGACAAGAATTAAATTATCTGCAATCGTCGTTGAGTTTTGCGCAAAAGGCTGAGATATTTTTATTAACAGCAGCCATAGTTTCTGTGCAGCTGTGACTCTGTCTGGAGTGTGTGCGTATGTGTGTGTGAAGTGGTGGATGTGGATCCCTGTGGTTCTCCGGGCGGCTGTCCAAACTCTCACAGATACCTTCTTCAGGCCAAGCAACGTCCCGTTGAGATGTTAAGTCTGATTACAGCCTCAATTTGGCAGTTTTTTAGGGATGTGGGGTACTTGGCGCCGGGTTTTGGCAGCTGCACAGACGGCCGTGTAGCAAAGGAGTGTTTGGACCTTTTAATCTGCTGCTTTCTGACTGAGACCGGACTGTCAGCGGCGGCGTTTGGTTCAATCGGCGAGAGTGGCGCGTTTAAAGATCCCAGAGGTCTGGAGCGACGTTTGGCTGTTGCTTTCCACCAACGAGTAACACATGTCTTTTGTATCACAACTGCAGCAGTCATGTGATTGTGTTTAAGTTTTTTATTCTTTATTGTATAATTTCTTTATGAGGTTCATTAAATGACAAAAAAAGCAACATTTTGAGGATCTGAACATGACGAAAAACAAGGATGTGAGATTTCACTCATTTAACAATCCAAATATTGTCTGCAAGTTCATCATTAATGTTGAGTTAAAGTCACACATGAACGGCGCATTAAATTTAAATTTAAACCCTGATGTGAGCTGATAAATCAACATACAACTTCAGTCATATCTTCTCTTATTTTGGATTCTCAAACAAGAATTAGATGCACAGTTGTTGATTCATTCTGTGTAGGGCTTAAACAATTAATCATGTTTAATCATGATTAATCGATTACTGAAATGTTAACTAATTTAGCAATTGATTAATTGTTACCTGGAATATATAGACTAAAAAAAGGTTGTTTACTGAAGAAAACAAACGTATTCAGAGCAATAATTGGTCCAAAACTGTACAAAAACAAAATGTACGTTTTGCATTTAAAATAAAAACATTTGTGTATGTAAATATGTTTTTAGTCGAAACTTGTTAAGTAGCATAATTGTAGCTTCACCTGTTTCAGTTTTACTAAAGGAATGTTATGTTATTGCATTTTGGGCATAAAATATTTATTTTCTTACTTAAAAAGGAATTATTTGTTTATTTGCAACTTTTAAAGTATTTCTAATATTGTATACAAAAGATGGTTGAAGGAAAAATTTGTAGAATGTGCCATTTTAAAAAAATCCAATTAATTGTCATAATAATTGATAAAGCAATTACTAAAGTAATTGTGAATTGCAGCCCTAATTCTGGGTTTTCCTTCATGCACGTAAGAAGATATTTAACTTGTTTAAGTTGAGTTTAAGAAAAAAGACCCTGGTCCAAATACACCTTTTATCACCCATTAAGTCAAATTTGATGTAAAACCTGCTTCACAGTGAATATTTACTCTTACTGTTCCAGTTTCTCGTCTCGTATGAGGATGAAAGCGTCAGTCGAATTATTTTATTCCAGAAGCCATATTATTAGGAGCCAAAATGTGTGTGTAAACTCCTGATTAGAGCTTTATATTGTTGGGAAACCTTGCAGATAAACCAATTAATTCCTGGTTTGTCACGCTGTGATTGGTTTAGCCTACTTTGAACCGCCTGCTGTGTTGTTATGGATGTGATAGACCTTTCTGTCAATAACAGAGTGGAAATGTTCTGCTGTGTTTGAACCCGACTTCTGTTGCTCTGAATAGATGTCAAACACAGACTGGGTCAGCTGGTCGCTCTCCTAGACACTTGGCCTGGGTTTTTTATTCTTAATTACACCGTTATATAAGTGTCTGTGTTTATATATCCGGGAGTTATTCCTTTCCTGCCTCTCAGATGCAGCTCTCTTCTTTCTGAGCATGAGTTGGAGAAGTAAATATGGCCTCTGGATCAAGTCTGACCTGGTTCTGTTGAATGTTTGTGTGCCGTCTGCAGGAGCGTACCAGAGACCACCTTTGACCTCCGCGGAGACGTCCTCAGTGGAGCGCCCCTGCCCACCAGCAAGGTACCAAACATTTGTTTATTCCTTATATTTCACTAAAAGTTTCAGAAAAATTACGCCATAAAAGCACTGACATTTTTGTTCATTATACTTAAACTTATGCACAGTAAATGCAATTCTTTAATTATGTTACATTTGTGGTAAAGATCCTGTTTATTTGATGCATATTACAGAGATAATGATGATGTTCGAAATAACCATCTTTACTGGAAGGTGAAAAGTTGCGTTTTAATAAAGCAGGAAGTGTATATAACAATATTTTACTTATTTTGAATGTAAGTAATTGTTGAAAGGAAAATGTAAGCAAGCAGAAAACATTATTGCAATTATAGGAATTGACAGACTACTCTTCTTCACATTCACTGAAGGAAAATAATCGGAAATTGATCTCGTCATCAACAAAATTAGCAAGAAAATTAATTAATTTTAACCTAAAATTGCAAATTTTTACCAGTCACCAGCTGGATGTTCCTCAAAGCTTTTCAGGAAGAAAATTCAAAATGTCATTTACTCTTCTATTAATTATTTCCTCAGAATTGACAAATATCAACTGGGGCTGAAACGATTAATCAGGTTATTCATGATTAATTGACTATTGAAATGATCGTCAACTAATTTAATAATAATGGCAATAAAATGTGTATTTTAAAAAGGAATTTAATTATTTATTTTCATATTATAATGTATTGCTAATATCGTATAAAACGGAGTCGGCTGTTTTTGTTCAAAATTAGATTAATCGTAAAAAATAATCACTAGTTGCAGCCCTAAAATCAACCTGAATTCATTTTAAAAGTTAGGACCATTTCTGTCATTTGGTTGAGTTTAAGGCTTATTATTACAGTAAGATTTAAACTGTCTGACTTTGAGCTCCATATGTAATTTATAGGTAGAATAATGTAGATTTATGGAGTTCTAAATATAAATTTGTAAATTTTTACACCTTCTAAAAATTCCTTTTTTTGTTCTGTTAAAGTAAAATCCTGCTGAAGTTGTTCTTTGTTTGCAGAGCTCAGGGAAACTGGAGATGGAGAGAGGCATGGTGAAACCCATGATCCGAGGAGAGCAGCAGGACAGCAGGTCAGACGCCATCTTACCTCCTCCTTCTTCTCTGACTTTAGTCCGTCGTGTCTTCCAGGAGTTTCCTCACAGTGTTGTCCGTCCGTCTTAACAGATCCCAGGATCTTTCTGCAGACAGGACAGAGCTGACTCTTCCAGCCAGCATCGACTTCAGAGAAAACTGTGAGCATCTCTGTTGGTCAATACTGGAAACTATTGAGCCTTTTCCAGTCAATGCCAGTCTGCCCTGACTGAAGGGTTAATGTCTGTTTACCAGAAAGCATTTTTGCCTCTAATTCCACAGTTCATAAGTGAAAAGAGTGGATTATTTCAGCCAGAAAGCCTTTCATTTAAGGTTTTGATGACATTTAATCAAAACCTCAAGCTTTCTACCCCCAAAATGCCCACAAAAACATAAACAAATCTCCTCCCTACCCACTCCAAAGAGACTTCTGTGAGACAGAAACAGGAAGAACGCAAAGGGTAAACGTATATAACATGTTAGCTAAGAAAATGTCACTGCAAAAAACAAAATCTTTCCAAGTACGTTTAGTCTAGTTTCCAGTGCATAATATCTTACTACACTTGAAAAAAAGCAAAACCAACTTAGAAGTAACTCTTCTTCGAGATATAAGATCTTGTTTTAAGTTTAATTCCTTAAAAGTAACTATTTCCACTGGCAGATTATTTCCATTTTCAATGTTATAAGTATAATAATTTCATTGATATTAGGTAGGGCTGCAACAAGAAATTATTTTAGTTATCGATTAACCTTACCCTGACGATTAATCGATGAGCAAGCTTTAGGAGTTTGTTTCAAGTCAATAATTTCTTAATATTTATGAAAAGTACTATTTTCAGTGACTGATTATTTCACCTACAACATGGGGGAAAATGTCTTGTTATAAGTGAAATAATCTGCCAGTGGATCTAGTTAATTTTTCATCAGTTTTAAGGAATTATCGACTCAAATAAGCTCCCATTTCTTGCTAAAAACTTACTTGCAGGTTTTGTCTTATTACAAGTGTATTAATATATTTACATAATCAATTGGACCAACAATACTTGGTAAGATGTTTTTTCTCTCCAGTGTTTTCCTTGAAAAATCAAAAAATTGTTTCCAGAATAACTTACTTCACAATAGTGAGCACATCACACTAGAGGCAATGTGCAAGCCTCACCTTTTTCCACATAACCATTCAGTTTGTTACTCATGACCGTTAAGCTACGCTACATCCAATAATTTAGCTGTCAAAATGTTACTCAGTTATTTACCCCACTGTAACTACTTGATGCCAGTCCTTTTAAGCAAATTGTATGCATGTGGTGGATGGAAGGGAAGCTAAACATACAGTCAGATGCAGTCAAACTGTCTCTCCTTGATTTGCCTGGAAAAACAAGCTGCAGCTGAAGCTAATTATAGAGGCTAAACGTGTAGGAGGATCATTTGGAGAGCAGTTATTGATTTAATGTGATCTGTGGATGTTTCGCCAACGAGATGAACTTTATGATCACAAACAGCACCTGGGCGACCTGAACCAATTATTACATGACTTGAGAGCAATAAAGGTTTCCTGTGCTTTATAAAAACAATGGAAAGACTGATTAACGGTTTTAGGTTTCATATATATATATATATATATGTATGCATGTATGCATGTATGCATGTATATATATATATATATATATATATATATATATATATACACAGAGAGAGAGAGATTTTATGGCTCTAATTTATATTTGCCTTTTTTAAAGTCAGTGTTTTGATCTTTTAGTCCCAAACGGAGCTAAAAGCGGGTTTTTCTGACACTGGGTGTTTCCCACACTCAGTGTAGCTCAAAGCTCCTTTGGCTGTTTGCTTTGTCTTTGTTCACCTTTGTGTTTGTTGACCTTCCTCAAGCTTTTGTGTGCACTGCATGTTTGGCGTAGTGTGAGCTCATCCACTTCTCCAGGCACAGGAGGGTTTCAGCCTCTTATACTGAGGTGCAGGCCTGCATACCCACAATGCACCAGGAGTGAAATCATATACTCAGAGGGGCAGTTTGACTGTTAGTGGTGACTGTGACGCACCGTTAAAGCCCTGCCAGTCGCTCTGCTCTGAGCTTCAGGTTGTAGATGGTTTTAGACGGTGATGCTGAATTGCAGCTGCAGCCAGTTTCACTCGAATCACTTTCCAAAGCAATTTAAACGTAAAAAAGAAGCAGATTTTAGCGGTGGCAAGTGGTTGACTGGGGAATCCCACATGGGAATGTTCAGCCAAGTTCTGCAACGTGAGTGGTACCTTAAACCCAAACCGCAGAGTGGGAGCAGATCCTGTCGGCGTGGGCCGACTCCTGTGTGAAACTGTATTAGGTTTAGCAGCCAGTCATTGTGATCTCAATAAAACACAGTTTGTCATTTTAAAGAACTTCCTGGATAAACTTTACTCAACTTTTGGTGTGTAGTAGAAGAGGAGATGCTCATAAATTTACAACCAACAAATCTGCAGCAAATTTATGATGCTATTCTGATTTTATTTTTTTAGACAAAATCTTTCTACTCTATTTTATTTTAATCGATGCAATACGATTAATCGATTATATTATTAATTATTTAATTAAATAGACTATTAATATTCCAATTGATTCCTTGTGTTTCCACTATATTTTTATATTTATTGAAATGTACTTATTTGTAAGGCCTTCAAGAGTTACTATTTTTTTATTTTCTTGTGCTTCCTTGTACATTGACAATAAAGGGTTTCCAATTCTATGATTCTGATGATTGATAGATGAATCAATAACATTTAGTTGCAGGTCAAAATATCTGTAGAGTATGCTAAATGTTTTGATCAATTGATTAATCTGATGAATCGTCTAATGATTAAGCTGATTAATAGTTGGAATAATTGATAGATTAATCAATAACTGAAATAATTGTTAGTTGCAGCCAAAATATCTGCAGAATGTGCCAATTTATTATACGATTAATTGATTGATCAACAAAATAAACCATCTTCAATAACTCTTTGAAGAATCAGAAATAATGAGTTACAGCATTTAATTTCTCTTTGGGAGTAATAAAGTATTCTTGAATTTGAAATCAATTAATCGCCAGAATAATAAATGTTAATAACCAAAATAAATGTTAGTTGCATCCCTGTCCACTAAACTTGAGGATGTAAATCTAATCCGTGTTGATTTGATTTGATGGTAAAATCTGACTCCTGTTCTCCAGCGGAGGACACCTT
>CAEFZY010008264.1:0-15864 GCA_903066815.1 Brachyrhaphis roseni | reverse complement strand
CTCAGGTTTGCAACCAGCTTCTGCCTGAGAAGCCAGTAACCTGCTCCCAGTGTCAGAATCTCACTGAGGAAGAAACTACATTAGGTTTTCTATCACATTATTATTTCTGCTATAACTGATGTATATTTGCATATAAAATAAGTCAATAGGGTTTAATTTACAATTTTAATGTCTTCGTGTCATGAGGTAGATCTCAGCCAGCTGGTGAGAGAAAAAGTAGATCTTGGTCTCAAAAAGTATGAGCACCCCTGCAGTAGACCCACGTCTAAATGTTGTCACGCTCTTTATTGTGGCATAACAGCTGCTGATGAAAGAAAAAGAAAGAGAGAGCTGAGTAGAAAATAGCTAAAACACAAGTCATCATATTTCATGTTTTCAGTGGTCAAAATAAAACATTTAGCTTAGGAGGCAGAAAAACAACTTTTTATGTATATTTTGTTTGCACACAATCCACTATGTCGCGAGCCACATTATGAACAAGTAACGTCAAAGTGCAGAGTAAACATGTTAGCATTAGCCTAACAATCCGGCAAAGTTAGCTGGAAGAAGACTTTATAGAAAAGCTATACGTTTTTAGTAAGATAAATGGTTAACAATAAATGTTAAAGCCATGTGCTTTTTTGGCAATACCTTATTGTTTTTGCTTTATTTGTGACGCTTTATTTATTTATAGTGCATAGTAAAAACTTAAGGTGTCGAGAACTTTTAATAAACTATAGACGCTGCAATGTGTTCTTATGAATATTAACCCAGGTCATATTCCCTCCTGTGACCTTTTTCTGCTCATCATTATTTCCTTAATGTTACCAAGCCCACTAGGGTCCCCAAAGCTTGTAAACATAACATACATGAGTGATATATTTTACAAGGTTTCTTTTTTCTTTCTTTCTTTCTTGCAATAACTACTGATTTGATGAAAGTCTATTTCCCATCTCTGCCTTTGAAGCTGTTATTAAAACCAATTATCACATGAGAAAACAGAACAACATTCTAATCAAATCTCTGCTTCATCTTCTTAATGTATGGTATTAAATGCTCTTGGCTCATATTCTCCAACTTGAGTCATCTCTCCAGTTTCCTTCTGTCTTCCCAGAGCTCCAAAAAGCAACACATAAAATTCATGTAACCAAGCTTTTTTTTTTTTTTCTTATTAATTTATTTATTTTTCATATCATGGGGGTGGCGTGGCAGAGGAGCGGGGCTGGCGAAGACACAGCACTGAGAAGCAGGAGGAGAGAAGGGAAAGTGGTGGTGGTGGGGGGTTGTCTGTCCTAGGAGACAGATGGCGTGGGGGGCTGGTCCATGATGGGCTGGTGCTGGATAGGCTCCATGTGCTGTAGTGGGTAACTAGGGCCCAGGGTGGAACGTAGGCGGCACTCTGATCCTCAGCGCCACAGTATTCCTCAGGCACAGGAGTCCACTTCCCCCGCCCATCTGTTCCTTCCATCCCAGCTATGGCAAACGTTCCTGTACACACATGCACGCACTCAAAAATATACACTGGCGTAACGTACGCCAGCGTTCGTATGCACACATACGTCAGAGACTTGCCCCCTGCTGATCTACGATTGCGGGTTCAGTTGCAGTGCAGCGTTCCTCCTCTCCATCCTATAAAATGAACCTGCAGCTTCGACTGGATCCAGCAAGCTTCCACTAACGTCTAATGAACACCAACTATAACTGTTGGTAAAATACACGATCGCATTAGATTGTTCCTACACATAGCTGCTGGTAGCCACTTCGAGCAAGCGAGGCCATCCATCCGCAGCCTCTTGAGCCAAAAGCGAGATCAGGAACAGGAGAAAAAAAACTAAACGGTCTGGTTGTGCACAGCAGATAAACATGTTGCCATAAGGTGTACAACGCATGTCGCGGGACGACGTGCGACTGTGACTGATGCATGTCTCCCAAGAATTTTTTCTCAAATCATAAATGTTTTCTTAATTGGTCTTGTAATGAATCCCTGACACATTGGCAGCGTTTAGAGCGATAATGACTTGAATGAGATTTTAAGCATCAGGATCAAAAAGCTGTCGGTCAAAGTCAAGGTTGCAGTAGGCAGAGGACAAGATTTTTTTGTATTTTCTATTTTTTTTTTTGTCTTTTTGCATTATAAAAGCACATGATCGTTGATAGTTGAATCTTTTATTTTCTGTGGTATGGTCTGGGATGAACAAGAAAAGCAAAGAGATGTAACTGTTGAGTCATTCATTTATTAGCTTTCTTCTTTTGTCTCGGTGTTGTAGATTTCACGGTGAGACAGCAGGAAAAACCCCATAGACAGGTTGTCATTGGGGAATCCTGATGTAAGATTTTCAAGGGAAGGAAACAAAGACAGGAGGTGGAACTACTCACAAAAATGCACAAGGAGACCGAGGTGGAAATCTAAATTTTCTCCACGTGTGGTGCTCTTCTCTTCCCCCGGAAAGAGATTCAGATACTGAAGTTTACCTACATTTGTCTTATTCTTTCACTTTCCATTGCTGCTAGTCCTTGCTTTGCCAATGTGAATTTAAATTACATTATGTTTATTTTATAAAGGGTACAATGCAAATTAATCAACATAAACACATTAAGTATGCCAGAATTTGCCAAAAAGGCATTTGTGCGATCTCCAGTCCACATGGCGTTCCCGTATAAATTCGAACCACGCCACAGTTCGCTTCAACCAAACTGATCTTACATTTTTAGGCGGACCAGACTTTGTGCATTCACACCTCGCCAAATGAACCTGACATTCTAGACAAACTGGAGTTCAGTTAAGGTGAACTAAACAAGGCGTGTGTGAATGCACCCTAAGGATCCAAAGTAGACGTATTTGGAAAGGCCTTTAGTTTGTTCAAATATTGTTAGAGAATGTCCCACGTAAGGCAAATAATGTAATAATGTCTTTTTTTTTTTTTTTTGGCCATATTTGTTTTCTATGCTCTATGACTGTGTGGAACATGCCTTATTTGTGATTTAAAATTATTCAAATTTTTGTAAAAAATGATACAATTTTGCAGCCATTAACATGTAGCATCTCCTTGTCAGCTAGATGTGAGCCATGGCATGTACGAGTGGAAATTCTCCAAGCAGCATTAAAATTTCATTATCATTGATCAATTTTTCCTTCCACTGAGCAAACATTTAACACAACACTAACATGTATGACACTCCACTGAGCAGCAGGCTTTTACGGTAAAGAGAGCCCCTTAGCCTGCTGTCTGAAGGCCAGTTAGGGAAACATTAGACTTTAAATATTAATACAGTAATATGGCATTGTTGGAATACTTACTGAGCTGTAGGCTCCAGACCTGCTGGGTTATTTGTCACACTCCACAAAGCTCACAGCAGGCAGAAAAGAAACCTCTATGAATAGCAAAGCGTTTTCATCTGATAATAAAAGCACACCGCCTCTCAATGTCTGTGCAACATTGAAATTTATTTGTGGCCTTATTGCTTTTTATTAAATCGTTCGGTATTTTTTGAAAAATGCAATGGCTTGTAAAGGCTTTTCATTAAACTTATTCTTGTTATGTCAAACATCAATGTATTTGAATTGGATTTTGTTGATAGAACAGCACAAGGTGTGGGATGCGTTGCAAATAAAATTGGCTAATTATTAAATTAGTGTAATTTAGACTTAGCATGTGTGCAGCTGTTTTGTGATGCCGCATAAGTTTACTATAGAAACACTGGTGAAGAAGCAGCATCAGGAAGACCAAAGAAAATGCCAGACAGATCAGAAAGAAACTCATGGAGAAGTCTGAAGCAGGGTTAGGTTATAGAACCATGTCCCAACGTGGCACAGCTGTAAATCCACAGAGACATGGCAGTCCGCCTAAATCCGCAGGCCGAGCAAGTAGAGAGCATTTATCAGAAAAGCAGCCAGTAGACACACAGGAGCCGCACATAGTCACAGCTCAGGTGGGAGAATCTATTAACGCAATAACTTCATGGAAGAGCGACCCAAAAAAGTCAATAACACTAGAATATTTCAAGATAACAATGCCAAGCTGGAGCATGAGACAACATTTTCACACATGGATCGGCCACCGCAGAGGTCAAACTTTAACCCAATCGAGAGTCTTTGTGATGTTCTGGAAAAGGGCTTACACAGTGGTCGGACTCCGCTATCGTCAATACAAGATTTTGATGAAAACTTAATGCGACGTTAGATGCTAATAAGTCTTCTGAGACAGACAGTGTACATTGAGGTTTGTGGTTGCAAAAAAATAAAATTTGAAAATCTATTCTGCTTTTTTTTTTTTTTTTTTTCCCTCCCTAACTGACTTCGGACAAAAATTTATAAATCACTGAAATGCTTGTATTTGTCAATAATCCAACTAAGAACAGGTACAAAATGCATTCAGTCATTCAGGCTCTTTTCTTCTCATCTCTTGCTGTGTGCATCTTCCAGCAACAGATGGCCAAATGGAGAAATCAGCAACACGTTTATTTTCTCCTTTCTTTATTTTACCAGAGAATGTGTCACAGTTGGACAAGCTACCCGAACACATATTTTAGTGTATGTTGACTCAGTTCCAGGAAGACAGTTTAATTTCTCATCATTTAGTGAACTGAATGCAGCGGTCCCTTGGGTATAAGTTCATTTTCCTCACAAGTATTTCAAAATTTAGACGCTATGTTGGAAAATTAAAGTCTGTAAAAAAAATAAATTTTTTTGCATAAGCTCATAGTCAGTGAAAAAAAAAAACACAGCTTTTAATATATTTAGTTAACCTTGGAGACACACCATGGTGCCTTGGTGAGGACTTGCTATGATGGTCTAAACTCAGCAGGGAAGGAGATGATGAGAAGATAGAGGGAGAAGTACAAACAGACTTTAAGCTACATGTAGGAACACGTGCAGGGGTGTGCGCGTGCGTGTGTGTGTGTGGAGAGTGGGGGAGTCGGTGCGTCGTCAGTGAGGGGGAGGGCATGTTGGAGCTCAACATCTGCCTAATTGGATATGCAAAGAAATGCAAATTTAAGTGTAAGAGCTGGATGCTTGTGCAAGATTTCCGAGGTGGAGAAAATAAAGGTGGTGCGGAAAGGTCAGTGACGGTGGGGTTGAGTTAGGGGGTACATGCTGGCGGAAGGGCAGGGCAGGGTGGAGGTGAGGGGGTTCAGTGATGTGAATTATATTGATTGCCGGCTCCCTGACAAGTGTTCAGTGATTTCCTGTCCCTGGCAGAAATATTATGCTTGTTAATCCATTTGACTCAGAGCAGCGAAGGGGTTCAGTGAAAGAGGTAGCCAGGCTTTGAGTGGGTGTGTATGCGTGTGTGTGCGCTGCTTGGAAATGGTAGATTGGGGTGGTGGGGGGTCACCACAAACAGGATGCTAATAAGGCATCGCTAATCAATGTGTGCTTAATCAGCTTTTCAGCTCTAAGTGGGCAAAGGAAGGGCGGAGGAGAGCAGCGGAAAGAGTGTTGGGAAGGGTTCATGAGAAAGTGCAGGTCCAACCTCTGATTCACTCCCTCTGTTGAGAACGTCAGATCTCAGGAAGTCCTTGGTGAATGCAAATGTGCTTTCCAGGAGACACGGAGCGGGCCCAGCTTAAGAAATGTTTCAGCACAGCAGCTAAAAGGATTTAATGATGCACAGTAAAAAAGATAAAACATTATCGTTTGTCTGAATAACGTGATTGTTAAATTTAGTGGATAAATATGCACTGAGAGCAAATGACCATTTGTTTTTCCAGTGGTAGTGACCATTTTAAATGCTATTTGGTAAATCATGTGTTATTGACATACTTATCTCCTGGTGAGCCACAAACCAGCTTTTGTGGTTCAAAAACCTTTATTGAAACATTATAGCTGTGCATTGAACGGCAGTTAAAACCATTCCCTGTAAGTCTGAATGGCTTTTGTTAGGGAAATATTTCAAATTTATGGGAAGAGTCAATATTTACTGCCTTGAACCTTCTTGCAAGGTAGATGTCAGCTGACTGAGTGAGTGGTAGTTTGCTGGTATTATGCACTTATTTGCTCTTTTTTTTTTCCAAACTTAACCCCCCCCCCATTTTCTCGGGGGGTTTGAGGAGAGATTTTGTTGAAAAGTCAGAAGTCGTTAAAATCTTACCTGCAGTAAAATTACTACTTTGGAGTCTTCTTTTTGCAGTACGCCACCAATAATCTTCCAGTGTGAAACGTACTGGAAGAAAATATGCAAAATGGTTTTTTGAAATTGTTTTTGATCTGAGTAACAAAAACCCAATGATAGATAGATAGATAGATAGATAGATAGATAGATAGATAGATAGATAGATAGATAGATAGATAGATAGATAGATAGATTGAGCATTTGTTAACAAAAGCTCTCTTTTAAGATGAAGTTTGAAAAGATTTCACTTTATTATTTATATGACAAAAACTTTTAACAAAAACTCATGTCTGGACATTGGCTATTATTTTATTTTAACATGTGAATATTCCTTGACATGACCTTTGACATGTCGCTGTTTAAATCACAGCATCCCCTCAGCATGATGCTGCCACCATTGTTGGCACTGCATTTACAAGTGTTGCTTTCCTTTTTCTATTTTTTCCCACCCATTTTTAAATTCTGTTCTATGATATATTTTTCTCCCTGCTAACGTTTGCACTATTTTGTCTCGGTCCATCATATTCCATTGTGATAAAATTGTTTGTCTTCGTGTGGAAAATGTGGAAAGGTTTAAGGGGCATGAATACTTTTAGTGGGCAGCGGGCGCTGTGAGGAAGAAAAGGGACCAATTTAATATTTTAAAAATGTGACATCACTGCTTTCAGCAGTCCCCCTTGAGTAGCACTTTGGCATGCAGAGGAAGCTTTAAAAGCAACCCTCAGGCACAATGGGACAATCACTGTTCACAGGGAGAGTTTAGTGAAAAGTCAATTGCACAGGTAAGCAGCACAGTTACGTTTTGCACCTTCAGCACTTCATAAAGTCACAGCAGTCTGATTATCATTTATTCATTTTAAAAGGTTGCACTATTATTTTCATGCACTGGTATTCCCATGAAGAATTAATAATACATTGCATAATTCTTTCGTTTATAGACCTTCATTATTTAACTCTTTCCCACAGGACATTTTCCCGGCGTGTGTATTTTCTTTCTCCCAACTTGTTGGTTTCAAGAGTTCCGCATTAATCCTGTTCTTTACCCACTCAGAAAAAGGCCACGACTCAATCAGTCTCACGTCCCCAGGAACAGCAGCCTTTTTAAAAAATGACTCTCTACCCTGAGCTGACAGCCCAAAGATGGGAAGAGAGGAATTAATCTCACAGAAAGGCCCAGAATACGAAAATAATAAATGGGGAGGGGAGCCAAACAGAAAGCCGGGGAGGGATCGGAAGCTGGCTGTGGTTTTTGGTGAATGCAGCTCACAAATTTTACACAAATCGCGAGGCACAGGAATCCACATGCACCCATAATTTGTGTGTGAGAACGAGAGGTGGGAGGGAGCGGGAGAAGGGATCAATCCATATTACGATCTAATCTGTATCACCCTGGGCCGCTGCAAATGTAGAGGTTTGGTGCTGGTGGGGGTGGGATGTTGGAGGTTATGAAGTGTTGTCAACATGTTGTTATTCCAACTGGAGCTGGCACAGGAAAATGGGGCCACTGCATTTGCCTGTTCATATTCTATAACGGGCCAGGTCAGCACACACACTTTGGTTGGAGGTGTCTGCACCTGCATGATTATCCGCTGGGACAGTCTTGATGGGCTGCTAAAACAGGTTGTTATTTTGGGTCAGCAAATATCTTTGAGATCAAAAGTGAGGTAAAGAGCTGAGAAGCTGCGAAGCAGTGGAGTGAGGTAACAATATGTGCTGATTTATGGCAGCGGTGTACACTTTTGCTCTTATGGGGAGCGCTGGCGTTGGCATGCAAACCGTGTCGGAATTAGGACGGAGAACGGAGTCAAGCAGGAGCAAGGAAAATGAATGGGGAGAAAGATTGTGAAGTACAGTGCTAGAATATAAAAGCGCTGGAGGACTTCATTTTATGGTGCTTAACTTTCTGGAAGCAAAACGAGAAATTTAGCACCCCCCACACTTATTGGTGCTCCTTCAAGACGTGAAAAACTCATTGTTTGATGTAAAATTGCTCTGAAAATTTCATAAGGTTTGTTTTTTGGGGGGAAACTGACATCAAACAAATTGGAATCACCTACAATTTCAATAAAACAAAAGTATTCTTCACAGTATCTAGATTGGAAGATGTTAGGTATGTTTGGCAATGTATGTGCATAGATTAATGAACTCTATACAATACAATGCTATTTTCAATAGGAAACACGACCAAAAAACAAACAAACAAAAAAAATTTACAATGGGTCGCCCTTGAGTCTTTCAGGAAGATAACTACTAAAACCATTTGGCCAAATCAAGAAAGAAGCGATTCACTAATCTCACAATCAACTTGTTTTAATGTAAAGCTACTTCAACTGAATGACTATAATCAAATGAAAAGTAAAATTTTAGATTTTTCACTGAAAGGTTAATACTGTAGATAAGAAGCTTGTAGTAAAATCATCACACTAAAGCACAACGCCAATATTTTTTTCATTGTTCCAGTTCATTCTCATCAGTTAGCCTACGAGAGAGCCGCACAGACAGAACAACGATTTCCACGTCAACATAACCGACTCTGAAACTGAAACAGTTCAGCCACGATGGCGAGTCATTCAGCTTGTGAAAGGAAATATTTGATAAGGCTCCATCTTTGCGAAAACTCCCATCTATTTATATGTATCTGTTTGTGGAAATGAGCAATGGCTCTGTTTGAGGTGGAAAAGCCGAGCTGTCATTAGTCTGTCTCAGAATACACCCACTGGCTCTAATGATGCAAAAAAAAAAAAAAGAAAAACGCCCGGCTGTGCCTGAGCATGAGTCTTTTGATGGCTAAGAAGAAAAAAAAAAAAACGGAAATAAGATTTGATGAAAGATGGATGGTAGCGACACGCACATCTTAAGGTGGAGAGAATGTGTTCCACTTGTCAGGTGCCACTGTGCTGGTTTGCCCTTTGTAATTTTTTTTTTTATATTTTTATTTTAATTTTATCTGTGAATCTGTCTGTCTTGTCATCCACTCTTTGAAGTCCCTCCTCTTCTGGAGCCTTTGAGGGGGTTTGGATATGATTAGGCACGTTCAATGATTTCGTAGAGAAATGATCAGTGAAGATGAGCCAGCCCGAAAATGCAGTTAACTGTAATTTACTTATTTGCCAATAGAAAGCCTTGCCCAGAATTCACTAAATTATATTCCTTGAGCACGTTTTAAAAAAAATAAAATAAATAAGGCAAACCCACTCCTATGTTGTCTTTCCCGCTCCTTCATCACTGCAAGCTCTTTGGTTGTGTGGTTCATGTGAGTGATATGAGGCTAATATGTGGGGAGCTAATGCATGCCTGTCACCAGTAAAAGGAGAGCGTGAGCATTCCAAAGTGCACCGCATGCTGAATCTGAACGAGGGTTGGGGAAGACATTAAATATTCCTTTTGATTACATTTCCAGCTGCATACTCTCACATAGGGATTTTGCTTTTAACAGAATGTGCTGTACACAAGCACTTTGCAGTTTAACAAATATTTCTCCCCTGGCAACGTCTCAGCCCACTGGTGGTTTAGTACTTAATCCTTCCCAACAAATCCAACTACGAGATCCACCCAGGGCGGGGAGGGGAAGTGCCATCGCTACAAAGGGAATTATTGACAGTATTAAGCTGTCTGTTTACAGTAGAAAAGGCATTTTGTATCATCAACTAATGTATGCTTTCTATAACCCTGCCAGGGCTTTTGTAGGCTCAAACTTAGTTGCTACTGTAATGATGATAGTGACCTTGCATCTGGAGAGCCGCTTGGGCAGGTTTTATTAATGTAGCAGGGAATACTTAAGGGAATACTAATGTTAGCTGAAGCAACATCTCAGTCCTGCTTACAGCAGTTCTTACCCCATGTCTCCTTTCAAAAAAAGAAAAAAGGCCTGTCTTCTCATCTTTGGCTGTGTTCTGAAAACTCATTAGGACCAGAGATCAAAGAGTGGGGCAGCAGGCCTGTGAACTGGACACCGTAGGCTATTTCGATCTATTTACCACCAGTGCAACTATTTTGGCCCTCAAAGTGATCGCCGTCCAAATCGTACCACAGCTTTCCTCTGTAATCATGCCATTTTGGTGGCAACCATCTGCAGCCCTGCAACAAGGCTGTTCTGGAAGTGTGTGGCTGCAGAATTAAAAAGCATATTAACTGATTTGAATAACAAACTGTTTCTGTTTTCTACTGTATTAAATGTACGCGATGTGTTGCTGGAAAATGTGTTATGTCGCTAAATGTGTTGTGTCGTATGGAACAGAGCAGACAGTAGTTTTGGCACAAAATAATTCATGCCACCTGAATGTGTCCTGTTAGAACCACAACCGTTTTATTTTAACTTGCTGAGATTTAATGTGATTGACCAACACTGTACAGCATATAACTGCTTAGTAGACAGAAAATGATAAATGGTTTTAAGTGTGGCATGCTTTACTGTTCAGATTAATGGATTCCAGCTATAGTGTTTTCAATACAAAGATGCAAAAAAATAAAAATGAAATTATTTTATTTATGAAAAATTGTCATATGCAATAGGGGTAGCTAAAGTCAAACTCCAGATGACTACTCTTCCCACAGAGCCACAGTCATCCAACATGTAACTAATACAGTATTTTATATTGTCCGGAGGAAACACAGAAGTTTATGGAAGTAATGTGACAAAATATAGAAATTTTTCAAAGGCTTATCATGTATAATTGATTTTTTTAACTTTATATCATGTTATAATGTTATTCCCTCATTAAAAACATACATGGAGTGTTGCTTTGATCATTTTATGCATGTTTGAGTAATCCTTTGATCGTTCTACAACGCCACGCTTTAAAAATCCTAAACTATCCCTTTCATATTTTCCATATTTAACCCGCTATAGTAATAATAAATATGATGTCGAACAGAGCTTTAAGGCTTTAGGTGACTATCTTTGGAGCTGAGCTTATCATGTAAACTAGTTTTCAGGCAAGAATGATTTTAAACAACATAATGGAGGAGCATTGTTGTGATGATGTGCTGAAGGAGCTTCTTTAAAAGAAAACAATTTCAAGGGGTAAATTTGCAAAGTCAAATTTATTTGAAGTCATTGTTAAAGTACAATGTTTTTATATCAACTGAAGGTAACATAGTTTCTTAATTGTGCCATAAAATGACTCTATGTGCCTGAATAATACATAATGTGCACCATTAAAAGCTAATTCCATGAACAGAAAATGATATTTAAACCTTCGCCACAAAAACAATAAAGCTGAAAAGAATGAAAATTTGCGAGATTAATAATTAATTTAGTGACTGTTAGCAATGGAAGAAAAAAATATTAGCATATTTTCTTTTAAATTTACCTTACTCAACATCTCTTCTTTTTTATTTATTTTTTTTTATTTCAGCTGTAACAGCTTTAAAATGACATTTTTCTGCCTTGTTTCCAAATGGCTGACCTGATCTGCTGTGCATCACGGATTCAGGGCAAACAGCAAGCTTCCTGTCCATGTCTTTTCACCTTTGGACAAACATGCTATACATGGGCTTGAACACATATTTGTTCACTTACATCAGTAAATGACCTTAGACAGCCCACAGAGAGCAGGTGATGAGCAGGACTAGCAGGCCATCTGTCTGACATTGCACATCCAAACCAAACACATTAAAGGCATGTGAGCTGTATAAGCAGGCCTGAGCTGTAGGTGTTTCTTTTTTCTTTTTTTTTCATGCAACTCTCTTCTCCCTCTGTGCACAGAAAGGGGAGCACAGGGACATGCAGGATTTATATTTAGGTTTTTTTCTTTTCCTTTTCCTGCACACTCTTGTGTCCCAATCATACAGACATACTGTAAGTGTAAAAAAAAAAAAGCAACAAAAAAGTGACTCTTAGAGGAGCTAGCAAATGATGGATGAGCCATGTGAGTAGGTGTATGACAGACAGCCTCATGTTATAGTAACCTCTTTGTATGTGTTATAGATTTTACATGACAGGCCTGCACTCCACATGCACACGCAGCCTTTTCACTTGTACTTGTCCCCTCACCCGTGTCACAAACGCTCGCTCATACCAGATCGGAGCAGGAGTTGGAGCTCTCGCAAGCTGTCCAAACCTTTCATCCTTTGAAGGCCAGTCTCAGTCTTCTCTGCCTTCGCGTTGTACCTGGCTTCTTTTCAAAGCAGCACACACTACTGATGCACCAGCTACTGATGCAATGAGATACTTCAGAGGGAATGGAACTGCGTGGGAGAGAGACTAGTAGCCAAAACCAAGTTGATACGTGTATGTACCGTGTGTTTGATGAACTACATCTGCCGTTTAGGTACCATACTGGCAGACAAGCACTGCAGGGTTAAACTGGGACACCTCCAGTAAACTTTCTAAGGAAGGCCTCTCATCGTAAGACGAGAGGCCTTCATCTTACAACATCGTGAAGTCTTACGATGTTGTTGTCTGTAGATTTATGGGGTGGCAGAACACCACCAATAATCATCTCATGTGAGACAAGTGTTAAAAAATGAGCAGCAAAATCAATTTATGTCAGAGTAACTGCCTGACAGAAAAATTTTTACAAAAAAAATATTAAAAAAAAAACATCATCTCCTCATTTTGTGACTGGTGTGCCATCATGGTGCAGTTGCATCACAGCAAGAAGATCCTGGTTTGAATCCCATTCTGGGCTCTTTCTGTATTGAGTTTGCAAGCCTTTACCAGGCTCTGTGTTGCACCGTAATGGACTGGGAACTCAGCTTGTGCCCTCCATCTTGCCCAATGACCGCCTATTGACCTCCCCAACAACCCTGATAAGGATAAAGTAGGTATAGCAAATGGATAGATGGATTTTGCCATAAACACAATGAAGTAATTGGACCTGAAATGAATGACTGAAAATTTTTGCCCATTATTTGCCCATCACTGCTTCCAACCTCCATTTCCTGTGCAAATAATTGTCAGGTCTCATCTAAATAATTGCCCAAATAAGTATGAAGATGGTCTAAAGGCTGGTAAAGTAATGCTTTCATCAACCTCTGTGATGTGTTTGAGATTGAACTTGTTTAGGATCCATCCCTTAGTACAAAATGAAGACCCCAAGAGAGTTATCAACTACAGATCTGATATTAACTGCTTGTAAAATCTTTTTTACAAAACCTAAGCCTAAACTATCCATTTCATATGATCCAGGTTAAACCTGCCATAACAATAACTGAGCATTAAGGCTCCAGGTCACTATCTTTGCAGTGGGAAAAGCGAACTGGGTTACTGTCTTCATCGAACCATTCATTGCAGCACACTGGAGCTGCAACATCCCAAACAAGCAATTAGATGTCATTGGAAACCAACAGATGTAGCTTTTTTTTCTTTTTTTTTTGACTAAATCGTCCCTTGGAACGTTGTCAACAGAGCTCTGCCAGAGCTGCTGTTTTACCTCTTTTGTCTTTTGCTGTAGTTGCCTTTTTTCCCTTCCTGTTGCCTCAATTTTTTTGTTTGCAGATGGAATGCAGAAGAGATAATGAGGGTGTTGTTTCTTTTTGTCCTTGCATCCATGTCCTCCTTATGTAATACAGCACACATTCATAATTCAGAGCATTACAACACAGCATGTTTGTGTGGAGATTGTGTCTGTGCGGAAGAACGTGTCGGTGGTACACATTCTTTTTAAAGATCCTATTAAAGGAGTTATTTGACTGCTCTGTGGCAGCAGAAGAGGTTGTCCACAGAAAACACGCAAAGTCATATCTCTGGTGTACTTCATCTTATGGAGGTTATGTTTTGTTTTTTCACTTTTTAATAACCTGCCTATCCTCATTTAGAAAGACGCTACAAAAGCTCCTTAGCAATTATTACTGAAATTCTGTGGAGAGGTGACGCTTGTGTGAAAAGAGTGTTTTTGCTGAATGACCCTAAAAAACAGCAGTGTCACTAAGGCCTAGAATAGCAGTCAAGTATACATATTTATGCATACAAGTATGCATATTTATGCATACGTAACATCAAATGTATCATTTATCATTTAACGTTTAAATCACTTGTCTGAATTTTGAATGTGGAAGTATGGCTGGATTACTTGGATGAAGCCAAGTTGTACTTAATGGTAACTCTTCCATGTAAGGTGTTATAAAATAGTTTTAAAATATGAACGCAGTCGATTGCCAAAAACAGCAGGTAATGCCTAAAGTTTATGTCATAGTTAGATGTATTTCTCAACAAGGGCTTGTTAGGATCTGCAGTCCACATTTGAACTTGTGGAAATATTTATTACTGAAAAACACATAGCAAGATTTGTCAAAGTTGTTCCATCTTGAGGCAGTTTAATTTGATCCAAGTCAATTGAATGTGCTTATATAGCACTAATAAAATAAAACAAATCAAGCTGAGCATATAGACAGTTTCACAAGGACTGGAGCGATTCCAGATTGTTTTCTCAATTTATTTTAAAATAAGAGTCATTATGTACTACAATCTGATGTAAAAAATATAGAAGAAGCATGCTGGATTATGCTTTATTTATTTTATTTTATTCCATACATAAGTTGCACCACAAACAGGTTTTCCTGGTGTGCATTTTCATGTACAGAGAGAGGGGAGTGTGTGGCCTCCTGAGTTTAGCACAGTGTGAGTAATGTGAAAAACACTGGTGTTGGTACAGTAGCAGAACTTTTGAACTTTTATTTGGGATTATTTATAAAGGAAAACTATTAGTGAGTTCTCCCTCTACTTTGAACTTGGATTTTCTGAGTTCTCACAAAACGACTCCATAAAATGTGGTGGAGTTTGTTTAGTATTTCTGACATTTTATTTTAATAAACCAGCCATGCTTACACTGTCCTGCCAATCTGTGTGAGAACACGTTCCTTTTGTATTTGAAACCTCTCAGCATAAAACAGAAAGGAATAATGTTGTTAGCTTCTGACATTTATAGTGGTTATGATGGCTAAGAACAATTTAGAGAGACCAATTAACCCAACAGTCATGTTTTTGGAGTGTGGAAGAAAGTTGATGTACCTGGAGAAAACCCTGGCATGCATACAAACTCCATGCAGAAGACCTTCTACCAACTGCACAGCCTGTGTTTTGGAAATATCAAAAGAAATTGTGATTTTTTTTTTTTTTGGTGATTAAAAAAGGAGAGAGTGACTTTGACTTCAAAGATTTTTAGGTTCAATCCTTAGCTTGTCGTGAAATCTGATTGTTCTTCCTCTCCTCAAACTGGTTCCTACTAATTAGTCTGCCATTTTCTCACAATCCACAGAGATACAACCAGGTGGATTAGAAATTAAAAATTTCCCCCGGGAATGAACAGGATTGCATGTTTTTATCTGTCAATCTGTGTTAGCTCTGTGGCCCACTGGCAACATTTCAAGGGCTTTCACTGCCTTCTGTGTAGTAGAGCAAAATTCATTCATTGGGTATCAAAAGTGGTATCAAAACGTGCGGCTCATACCCGGCATGATTGCTATTATTTTTATTCGGAAAAGGAGTTACGACGGCGAAGTAAAAAGTAAAAAAGGAGCAAAAATCCCAACTGCCGAAACGCAGAGCCTAACTGACGTTTCGTTAGAGCAGGGGTGCTCATACTTTTTGAGACCAAGATCTACTTTTTCTCTCACCAGCCGGCTGAGATCTACCTCATGACACGAAGACATAAAAATTGTAAATTAAACCCTATTGACTTATTTTATATGCAAATATACATCAGTTATAGTAGATAAAATAAAGTGATAGAAAACCTAATGCAGTTTCTTCCTCAGTGAGATTCTGACACTGGGAGCAGGTTACTGGTTTCTCAGGCAGAAGCTGGTTGCAAACCTGAGGCCAGCAGGT